>CM072820.1:5144639-5351876 GCA_036937905.1 Salvia rosmarinus | reverse complement strand
ATAAAGGCGTCGTATACGAAGGTAGCAATCCTTTCTGGGGCTGTCTGTACCCAAAGCGAGTAATCACGGTGGCATCAGATGGCGGCAGAGATAAGCTCGACATTTTACTTTGCGATCTCGGTAAGCATGATCGAGAATGTCTGTCTGCATCTCTAAGTCTTTCTTTGAAAGCGATCGGGTAACCACTCTTTCGTCGATAACAACTTCACATTGTTGCGAATAGAAGAATGTCGTTCGTAAAGTCGAATAATACCATTACCGTTGGCGTCTAAGCGATACACACAACTCTCGCTAACGCGGGTAAATCTATGGGACTTTACCTCGTCAAGCGTAAGTTCCATGATCTTACATCATTGTCTTATGTCGCATCTCGCGTGCGTCCATGGGTGATTATTGCTGTTGGTTTATGGACTAAATCAGAAGATTCACCCGAACATAAATACGGCTCGGGTTGTCGAACAACCACCCATACTGACGAGTGCTCTGAGGGCACTAATGCGGCAGTGGGTGCGAGTAACTCGTGGTTCTATCTTACACAACTTCTTTGGTGGGTACCCTTTATGCGGTCGATATCTCGGTGGAACTCGACCGCTCCAATTTCTTGAAGTATCGGTGTCGATCCTCCCACTAGACATGACATACCGTACCTTTGGATCTAATCGGTGGTGGAATCGATCGTCTTCTAATTCTTGAAGAATGATTTCAACTTTGGTTATGATTTTTCATACGGTCCTCTTCTAAGAATCGGGCATTAGTCTTATAATGACCTTCGATTCTGAGGACTATAGAATAAACCACCTTCGTTCCCAGGATGTGATAAAGCGACCTTGCGTGGATCAGCCCGACTTATCGACCTTCTTGTTGCCACGACATGTCTTTGGATGCCCAATATCATCACGTGGCTTAAACTGAGGCTTGGTCCAAACCCTGACTCGAAGGGTCTTTTTTGGGACTTGGATGGTACTAGATTTAACAAGTATGCACATGTGTTTCTAAGGCGTACCCGAGCGAAATAAGCGATGTTAAGCTTTCATCATTGACTAACCATTTCAAAAGAGTCATTTCTTAGCTCACGACAGCCATTTTCTGTGGTGTGCACGGTGAAATCTTATTTGGAGGTAATCCCATCTAGATAGTCCATGAACTTCTTTCTTGAGGTATTAACCATGATCGGACAGATGACTTGATCTCTTACAGGGCCGTCTCCACTTCCATGTAAACTCTTTGAATTTCTCAAGCATTGGACTTGCGGTGAAGCGGTATCGTATCCGTACCTTGGTGTCGTCGATGAAAGTGACAAAATACTCGTGACCACGAGCTTGTGTGGACATCGGTCCACGGCAGAATGGACTAACTCAATATTTCTTTGGCTCTAACCCGGCTTTGAAGGGTCAGTAAATCTGTACCTTCTATCTGAGGATTCTGGTGGGAATGGAGTATGCGAGATTAACGCTCCATTCTTAGCGGTCTTTGGATCTGTTAGATGATGTGACCTAATCTAAGATGCCGAAGAAAATGGTGTCATCTTCGAAGAAAACTTTCTCTTTTAGGGTTTGATGAAGATCTGACATAGTTATAGGTATTATGTTTTGCGAGAAATAGTATAAAGCGAATTATATAATGTGCGACACGGATAACCGTTATTTCTTATGATAGAAACACCACTATCAAAAATAACAGAATATCTGTGAATAAACAATTTCAAAGCAGAAACAAGGTTCCGATGAAAATCCGGTACATATAAAGCGTCTTTTAAAACTAAAAGCGTTGTCTCAAACATAAAGTAACATCTCCAAGCGCACCCTCGACTTTCGTTGGCGTTGCCCATGGAGATCGTTATCTGCCATCACTCGGCTGTCATTCGGGAACCCGCAAGGTGTAACAAACATGATCGTCGCACCCGTGTAACTACCGAGAATGGGTAGAACAAGTCGCTAAACATGTTTGTTACTAAAAGCAAATGTACCTAGAGCCTTGAGCTTGGGGCACTTGAGCCTTATGCCCGATCTCACTTGCTTGAAGCATTTGCCCTTCTCTGGCTTTTTCAAACCCGGTGTAGAGCCCTTTGTAATACTCCCTCTTTTCTTTAGCCTTAGCATCTTCAATTCCACTTTTCCTTTTCGATCTTTCGATAAGCGGTGGTTTTCTTTGATGCGTACTAAAGCTGCCTTTGCCCGTTTTGCATTCTTGTTACTAGATCCTCTTCCATGAATCTAGTAACTCTTATCATAAAAGGCGCTTTATAGCGGAGTCATCAAAGACTTGAGGCAAAGTGTTGAATCATGTCGATTACGACTATCATCAATATATTCCTCCAAACAACTCGAGCTCTCGAAGAGATTGATCATTGCTCTACATGGTCATGCAGAATGCTTTCCTTCATTGAACTTGACATTATTGATTTTGTCAGATTATGACAAGCGATTATCAACTCCTCATCACGTTTCATAAGACTTTTAGCCATATCGTGCGCTCTTCCATCTCTTGATCTTTGGAGTTGCGAGGACTCGCATGGTGACAAAGAAGGCACTTGCCATTCTATTTGATTTGTCCATTTTCGTGCTCGCTGCGCTCGCCGTCGATGGATGAATGATCTAAGCTTGGGCGGGGTGTAGTGAGTACAAATGAATTTTGTTCTGGATGAAGACATTCTCAATGTTCGTTTCCACTCGATCAAATTTGGACGGATAAAGGGTTTTGTGCGAGCATATTGATATCGGTGTAAGAGACATATCGAAAGATAATGTAAACACATAAGCATCGATCGCACATAATTCGTAACAAAATATTGTAACCTTTTGATAAAACAATATTGATTGAAACCTCCAATCGCCGAGGAATCCCACATGCAAGCCGGCGTGTGGCGTTTACATGAACCCGCGGCGGACTAAAATATATATTTGGTCGTTTAATTCAATCCATGTGCGCTTATCCTTATAAGAATAAATTAACGATTGGACCTTACTAGACCACATCACTATCCAAGAAGGGACTTGGCGGGAAGTTGTACTCGGGGTGATGTCTAAGCAATGACCACAATTTTAACGGAAAATGAATTCTTAGAATTGGCATACTCCTGGGACATACCGGCTTCAATCAATTTTTGTTATCTCATTTTAAAACTATCTCTGAGAACTTATGAAAATCGCACATGCAAGCCACGCGTGTGGGCGTTTACATGAAACTCCACTTCCGATAGATTAAAATGTTTTGTTTAGAAATCTCGTCTAACAAACTTATGATAAGCAGTCTGCGCGCATCGCGGGTGGGCGTTTACTCACGATCGTATCACTTTGTTTAGAGATCAAAAGTGGAGGTCTTGACATTTTAATTAAAAATTAATATGTCGGGTTGCTTCTAGTCTTTTTGTTAAGGTTTGTCCATCTAGATCACGTAATCCTAGCATGCTTGTCATAGAACTCGACATGTAAAACATGCCGTAGAATTCTAAAAATGTGAAACCGATAAACCTAGCATGCTTACTATGCGCATCAATTCGAAAACACTTAAGGTTTGTCGGCGTAATTTAAACATACATAGCTGTCTACTGCATAATTTAAACATCCAGACATGCAATGAGCGATAAAAATAAAATAAAAACATTCATCGTGGCCCTCATGGAATGCGCACTTTTACGCCTAATCTAACATAGAATTTGCAAATGCGGATCTTTTAATCTTTGAAAGCAGACCTCGCGTGCGAGCACGGACGGACTCGTCAGCGAGGATTCGGGCTAGAAAAGCGGATGCGGAGCTCGCCCGATCACGCAGGCGTCAGCGCCGTGCCGCGCTTAGCTGCCGTCGCCCATGCCTTCGTCGACCCGTTTTCCGTCGTCTTGATCGGCTGCTGCGTCTTCGTTTTCTTTTACGAGATAAGATTTCAGAAAATAAATCTAATCTAACCACGGATTTTCGTGGTGAAAAACAAAATCCGACAAAATAAAGCGAGCCACGATGAGCAGCAGTTGAC
This sequence comes from Salvia rosmarinus, assembly GCA_036937905.1. Taxonomy (NCBI): domain Eukaryota; kingdom Viridiplantae; phylum Streptophyta; class Magnoliopsida; order Lamiales; family Lamiaceae; genus Salvia; species Salvia rosmarinus. The sequence goes on along the minus strand of CM072820.1, from coordinate 5,347,907 downwards.
AATTAATATATTGCGCGCGTAATAATCAGCGTGAATTAATCAGCGGGCGAATCGATCCCGGGCTCAGATACCAGTGTAAGGAAAACTATGTTTAGCCTCCAGGATCTATTTTGGATGTTTAATTCACCGTACATTGATTATGTACCTAGCATGCACCTATATAATTAATTGCAACACGTTGGTGTTTTCTACGTGTTTACCTTTGAATGCAGTCGAGGGATCGGGATGAGCGGATCGAGACTGGTGCTTTCATGCCTGGTGTATCGATTGCCCAATCTCAGCGTCGTGAGGGCGATCTATGGAGAATGCTTGAAAAATCCCTTGATACTCATCTCGATTCTCGAAATTTCGACAATGAACAATGTGATTATCGAATTTGCTTATGAATTATGAGGATTCACATAGATTTAAGCTCTTTCGTATTTATAATGCACTACCTTAATCCATGAAATTACCATAATCCACGTATGAGTACCATAATCCTTTAGAGTACCATAATCATATAATTACCATAATCCTTTATGAAGTACCATAATCCCGTATAATTACCATAATCATATGGAAGGATTATTACCATAATCTATATGGAAAGGATCTATGCATATCCAGTAAATATAATAATATATACGGATAAAGAATCAAATCTTTCCATGAAGCAATAGTGGCGATTTTCCTTCAAGCTACTGGATGGGCGGCGAGGATCAAATCAGAGAATAAAGATGGGCCTCAAATAAATTAATTATCTTATGTTCGTGAACATAAATTAATTTATAAACATTTATTCGATGCCACTAGAGAATAAATGCTAACACACTTTATTACCGAAGTTGAGGCGAGGCTTGCACTTAGACATTCTGATCCCGTATTTAAGATATCGAGCGTCCGTTAATTATTTATAGCATTACATTGCTTAAAATAATTAATATCTTTAATTCCTAAGTAGTACTACTCGACCTTATTATTGTACTTGAGCTAACTTCGACTGCGGGGTTTAGTATAACACTGAGAACTTCTTGAGGGGCGTCATCGTCCTAAGCGGATACGGTGACTCGTCTGAATAACTAGCATGACATAAACACTTGCCACCACCCGATCACGGAGAATATTGGGTTGAACATATCCCCCCAACAAGTCGGTGATGGTCGAGCAACTTCATACTCGTCTAATACCTTATCAGGTTTAGATCTCGTAAGTCACCGAGATCTTGATTAACCACGCGGTGAGATGAAGAACTCATCTCTTGTGATCCTTATACGTCGGGGCGTACCGGCATAACAACAGACAAGTCGAGTCACTACTTATCTATACACGCGCTATCAAACGCTCGTCCTCAAGTTGTCTCGGTTTGAAACTTTTATATCTCGTTAAGCGACGATCATCTGGACTTACGTGATCTTCTACACACGTTGATCTAACTATATATGAGATAAGGGGACGCGAGATATATACGATCAGAATTCATTCGGATAGGAGATTGTAATAGTGGTAACAAACATTGTATACAAGCTGACCAAAGCGCTTTGGTATACAAATCAGCGGACTTGGTGAACTACATCATGATCGGTGTTGCCTGGGGATGCCAACACACGGAGGAACAAACTCGAAGGAGAGTCGACAATCGTATGGGATGACTCATACTTGTGGAAGCAATGCTCGGACTTGATCTTGAGAGATGCGTTCGAAAAGTGAGCAAACAACATCCTTGAGCCTTGCCGTGAGAATGAGTCAGGGGATATTTACACAAGAGAGCAGCAGGAAGATCCTTGATTGTGGGTTCTCTGGCCTATCTTCAAGGATAGCTACGAGAAGTGCGAGGCTGCGATAAGTGCCAGCCTTGAGGCAATGTCTCGAGGAAGAATGAGATGCCTTGGTACCTATCTTGCGGGAAGTATTCGACATATGGGGCATGGATTTCATGGGCCCTGCCAAACTCTAAGGAAACATATATATTCCTAGCGGTGGACTACGTGTCAAAATGGGTAGAAGCGAGCCATAGCGAGGTGGATCAAGGACCGTAGCCGTTTTCTCAAGTCGAACATCGTTAGCGGTTTGGTATGCGAACCATGTCGATCGGGCGCCTCTGCAATGCCACCATTGGCGGCTTACTCGAAGTATAGGGTGCATCATCGGATGTCCCGCCATCCTCAAACGATGGCGGTGAGCTCTCGAGCCGTATTGTGAAGACTATCTTGAGGAAGGCCTTGGGAGAAAGCAAGAAGTGGAGCACTTTCTTCGACGATGCACTATAGGGCATACAGGACCTTGAAGCCGTTTGGAATGTCTCCCGGATGATGTTTGGCAGATGTGTCACCGCCTGTCATTTGGAACCTGGCGTCTTGGGCGATCCATAGCTCGACTTTGGTGGATGGGCGGAGAAGCAAGCTTACATCGAGCTCGGGAGATTGCCCGAAACTTTGACAATGCCGCTATATACAAGGATGAGGCTCAAGAGCCATGATCGTTGATCGAGGAAAGAAGTTGAAAATGGGCGAGAGGTGCTACTTTCAAAATAGGTTCGTATGCCTCGTGACTAACCACCAAGTGGGTGGGACCTTACATGTGCCGTCCAACATCCGAATGGGCCGTGAGATAGCGACATGGAAACGAAAGTGTTCAAGGTGAGCAGGCGGCTCAAAACCTACCATGGGCATGACCGAAGGCAGAAATGGGACAGAGCAAGATGAGCTCCCGAGGGCTCCTCGAGAGGAACCTCAAGGCGCTGAGCTCAAGGGACGGCGTCGAGCTAACGGCGTTAAACAATAACACTTCGGGAGGCAACCGGTGGGGTATGACTTTAATCGCACATTTTATTCCTTTTTGTTAAGGGGTGGTCTTGACCATTTTACACACTTTGCCTCAAGCAAGTGTGTGAGTGAAGCTTCGCCTCGTTATTCACTCTTCCTTGAGAGGATTGTTTCTTCCTCGAGGCGTATTTTCTTTGCGTCGGAACTCGGCGGGCGAAATGGGGCTGCTGGCGAAGGTGACGCCTGGCGAACCCAGGACGTGACATCGGAGAATTTCTGGTGGCGTAGGAGGCGTCCCGTCAAGTCGACCTACACCTATAACCGTCTGACCGCGTTCTATTACCACCGTCATTTGCTACCCACTCCCGTATTCAAACCACCAAAAACTTCCCAAACTACACCTGAAAATCTAACCTTCCATCCATGGTGCACACCGTCGAAAAAACTCTGAACCCGACCCCGAAGAAGATCGTGCGCCCGATAAAATGGAGAAGAGAAGCCGGGCCGGGTGAGCCCGCCACGAGGGGCCGTCGTCGACAGCAGACCCTCTCCACTAAGTTCGCCGAAGGGCGAGGAAGTGCCCCTCCATGACATCCATGGAGGTGGACACGACAAGAGGAGCGACCAGCCAGAAGGCGGAGAAGGCGAAAAAGAAGGGGCCTCCTCCCGAGAAAGAAAAGATGAGAGAGACTCACTGCCTCACCTCGAAGAGAGGCGCCGTACCCCTACTCTCCTGGGTCCTTGATGCGGAAACCAGGTGGTGGAGGAAGAGGTCTCAAGAAGGAACTCCGTGACGCTCGGAAGAAGAAAGATAAGGGAAAGACCGGCCGAAGAGATCGAGGAAGAAGGCGTCTACTCGCGAAGAGCGGCTGGCGAAGAACAAATGGTGACACGCGTCGAGGCGGGAGGCTTACTCGTCGGCTCAGGGCTCGCCAGAACAGGATGGTGGTACCCAGCGGTGGAGCCTACACTCCTCGAGCGGTGAGTGTCGAGGAGGACGTCGGCCGGTGTTTAAAGGAATCGGTGGGAGAAGTTTCTTGAATAGGATACCACGGTCTCACGCGTTGGTGAAAGCATTTTACGGAGATCTTGACATCGACCACGACAGTGCCGGTGGGAATATAGTTCACCACTCCCCGGGGCGAGAGAGTTCACGGTTGTGAGAGCAACGAAGCTTTAAACATGGTGACATTGATGAAGGTCGAGGCGACTCTGAGGGGATAGTCAGGTGGTACCCAATTTCCCGAGAAAATGGTGGGGATGCGGTGAAATGTCGGAAAGGATGGCGCGCAGTTGAATCGTGTGGCCTTGAGGCCGCACTCATGGACCCGACCATGTAAGTATGCCATGGATCTCTCCTCAACCTCTTGGGCGAGAAGGACAGCGCAACCATGTCGAAGAGTGAGTGATCGTCCTGCAGGCGATGCAGAAGATAGGCTCAACGCAGCCTTGCCATCTCGCATGAAGAGCATCATGGGCGAGGGGACACGAGGCTGTCCTTGTGCTGGCGACCAACCCGCGGGAGAGCGATGCTTGGCCCGACTTTTGACCCCGAGAGAGATGGCCTTTTGACTGAAAGTACTCGAAGATGCTCATGATCGTGGAAGATGAGGACGATGCTCGCGTCTTGTAGGAGCTTGAGTCGGGTTGCCACCGACGCGCTCAAGGCTAAAGCGAGGCGGGACACTGCAACACAGACTGTCGAGCGACACTCAGCCCCTCGTGAGATCAAGAAACCTTGGGAGATCGGACCAACTCGCATTTTCGCCACCAAGGATTCGGTATCCGCCGTCCTGCTTTTCTCCCTTTTTGTTTGTGTTTTGTTTTCTATTTTTTTTTTGTTTTTGTTTGTGTTTGTGTGTTTATGTTTTAGGGACAATAATCGATCTAACACTTTGCCACAAGCAAAGTGTGTGAGTGAGGGCCCTTTTCTTTGTTGTGTGTGTGACCGACGTTTGAGATGAGCATGATGATTATAATCGTGGCATAGGCTTTGTAATACATGTTTAGCTTGTTTAATAAGGTTAGTATGGGAAAGGGCATACATGCACTGTGAAAAATTGACTTATATTTATCATTGCAAGCATGTTTTCTATTATGTGTGATATTAGGATGCTTGACTTGGTTGTGCTAGAACTTGCATCTTGTCTTGATCAAAGCCAACTTGTGTAAGTGCTCTAGATGATTTAGGGCTTTCTTTTACGTAGCCATGGTCAACAATGAACATAAACGAAGATATATGTATCCTTTGCTAGCCACTTGAGTTGTTCGTTTTCTTTTGAAATTACCTTGTGCTCCCACGACACAGGGATTGAGAGAAGAAGAATAGGGAAGGGATATATGTCTTGGGTCATCGTCTGAGCAAACCGAACATTAAATACCTTGGCCTTGGTAGGGCATATGAGCTTAATTTGAAGAAAATTGGGTAAATGAATCCCGATTCAAAATGTGTAGAAAAGAAGTTGGTGGAACACGTGATAAAAGTGAAAAGAAAAAAGTTTCCCCAAAATAAATAGTTACTCAGGGCGTAAGTATCTTTCTAAGGAAATGGGAAAACGATCGCGAAAACCTAAGTCGAGACAACCTTACCCAAGCAAATACTTCTGACTTTGCGAAGCCACTCATTACAACCCTAAAGACCTAGGATAGAGAACTTAGACCAAGCTATAGGGAGGCCAAGTGAGCCAGGCGAGCATGGCACTTTCTTGATCAAGACATCCTTGGTAAAACCACAAACATAGAGAGTTTGAGTGCTTGAGAGGACTTCACAAACTTGCTTTGCCCGATCTTGATTAACCTTGATACATAGGCGTATTAATAGCCTATGTCGGATTATCTGTTATGTTTCATCTTATCCTTGCTGGTCTTTTGTGTGTGTTGTTCGTGTGTTTGTTTTCTTTTGGGCGAGGAATACTTGTGCAGCTTGAGGAAAACCGTGTTCAGTGTGTGAGTGTGTGAGCCCGCTTTTTGTTTCTTTTGGGGTAGTCCTTGCCACAGAAAGAGTGCATTTGTGTGTATTCTTTGCGTGTGTTTGTGTGCGGGAGGACACGCTAGGAATATTCTGGGTTGACACGGACCTTGGGCAGGTTAGGCCACGTCGTGTGAGAGGTAAAATCACGAAGACTACCTTGGTGAGGCGTTCGACATATTGCGAGACAACATGCCGCGTGGGGCGGAGCACGATTAACGGTGGCGTGAAGCAAGAAGATGATCGAGGCAAGGAGAATGGAAAGGACGAGGCTGGCGAGGGGACGGAGGGTAATCTTAGGATGCGGTGGGGGCCGCGAGCAAGACTACGCGACTTGCACTCAAATGGGGCGATTAAGGCGGGATCACTCTGCCGCTGCTTGATTTTGCGAAAATGGAAAGGTTAACCTCTGGCGTCTAGGATGAGACAAGCCTATCCGGTGAAGCTAGAGGAACCACTGCCGGTGTCGAGCCGAGACAACTGCTCTCTGCTCTCTTAATAATAAGCAGGATAAACATACGTTGTGGGTAGGATTAATGCATCCCTAGGGTTAGTCTTTCTCTCTTGATATCTCTTTTGAGTATTTATTGCTTTCGTTTATTTTCAAGTTGTCACCTTTGCTTTGGATTTAATATCTGAAGTCATAAAACCTTTCAAACCATATTATGTTGCTTGGATAATGATGAATTTTTGTTGAGTTAGCTTTTGTGTTTTCGTGTTACAATCCCTGTGGATACGATACTCTGCTTACCTTATACTTGCGCGTTTTTCGTGTTAGAAAAGTGAGCGATCAAATTTTGGCGCCGTTGCCGTGGATTGTTAAGATCACATAGGAATAATTTGACTATTTGGAATTATTAATTCAAGTTGTATTTTATTTTATTTATTTGTTCTTGCAGAGCTGATTTTCTTCTTGTTCTCGGGTAGTTTATGTTCACAGGTCCTAGGGACCTCACGAGCGACATTTTGATCCGAGATCGAAATCACTCACAAGAGGAGAAGGAGAGCGAGAAAAAGACGACAGCAATGGCGGTGAATCGAACAACGAGACGTACCTCCGGCGGGCTGCACGTCTTTTAGCGAGTTCTGAGAGATGCGGCGCGGATGGCGAATATGGGACTCCTTGTCCACCTTGAGAGGCAGACCTCACGAACTACATGTACCGCCTCCCCTGAGCAATTCAAGGAGGCGGATGGGGCCGGAAGTCGTCTGAAATAATTTTGGTGAAACCGAAACCACGATCGGCATGGTCGAGGAGAACAGTTTGGGAGAGGAGTTCTGAAGACCGAATGCCCGTCGAGACTTATCTCGACATTTGTGACACCATCAGCGAGAATGGGGTGCCACAGAGACACTATTAAAATCGCATGTTCGGATTCTCTCGTGACCGAGCGAAGGATTGGTTCGAGCACGGATCGCCTGGCATGTACAGTTGAAACTTTCGAAAGGTTTCTCTCGAAATATTTTCCATGATGAAAGCACGAGAAGATCATAGCCGAGATCTTCCATTTATGCCAACAAGGAGACGAGTCATTATTTGAGGCATGGGAGAGATTCAGGGGCTTATTGAGAAAGTGCCCACAACACGGATTTTCTAGAGAGCGGCAGATCACATAGTTTCACGGTGGGCGACCTTGCACACGAGGAGCATAGTGGATCGTCGGCGGTGGATGTTTATTGAATCGCCCGAGTAGAGAGGCCGGCCGCATCATAGAAGAGATGGCGGCAAATAGTTATCAATGGCCGATGGAAGAGCGGTGGTGGCGATTCGCGATGGAGGTTGACTCGAAATCGACAAACTCGTGAAGAAGTTCACTGTTGAAGAGCGGATCGAGACGGAAGAGGTCAATCATATCAATCGGAGGAACCATGGAAATCGGGCATACCGTCCGAACAACGAGGAATCGTCAAGATACGTCAGTATGCCGACCGCAATAACTTCCAACAACCTCCGGTAGGGCTTCGCATGCGCGAATGGTATGATTCAAGAGCGAAGAAGCCAAGTCTAGAAGATATGATGCGTGATTGGTTGTGAGTAACCAACAATTGGCGACGAATCGAGTCGTTTATAAGCAATCTAAGGCGCGAAGATAAATCATCACGGAATCCACTATGAGCGCTATGGGAAAGCATTTGAAGATGCTGGAGAATCAAATCGGTCAGATAGCTGCACAACAAAATGCACAGCCAAAGACGGGCCAATTTCTAAGCAATACGGAGTGAATCCTAAGAATCGGTGCTTTGCCATCCGGTTGAGGTGGGCGAGCTTATCGGAATGGCGGGACGAAAAAGGCGAGGCGGCGGCAACAATGAGCACCTCGTGACCGAGCCCGACCATGAGCCCGGCGCATGAGCAAATAATCGGCGAGAATTCCGAGGCACGCAGGCGAAAAGAGCGATCGCGAGCCCGACCGCGAGTGACCACGCAAAGATGCGGGGACGAGCCCGTGCCGTGCGCTTGCGAACCGAGGAAACGCCCGAGCAGCGGCTTCCTTTAGCGACCGTCCTCCCGGCGCGAGGACACCCCGAGCCGAAATTCCGGCGTACACACCTCGATTCCGTTCCAGTCGTTTGGCCAAGCCCAGCGGGATGATAGGTGACTCGATTTACGGAGATGTTCGAGAAGGTGAATATCAATATTCCTTCGCTAGATGCACTCAAAGATGTGCGGGGTATATGAAATTCTTGAAAGATACCGTTACCAATAAGAAGAAAGTGAAGAAATTCGAGGCGGTCAATCGTCTCAAGAGTGCATCATTGTGTTGCAAAAGTTGTCCTTTGAGCGAGAAAGATCAGGCGACTTCTCGATACCATGTGTCGTTGAGGCATATCTTCTCCAAAGTCTTTGTGTGATTTGGGCAACATCAATTTGATGTCATTGTCCATATTTAATAAATTGGAGATCGGAGAATTGAAGTCTACTACTATTACTCTCCAAATGGCGGACGCATCGGTCCACAAGGCAAAGGGATAGTGGAAGATGTGTTGATCAAAGTCGGATTCATCTTCCCAGTGATTTTGTGGTCCTCGATATGCGGAGGATGGGAACACGTCTCTCGTTCAGGGAGACCATTCTTAGCCGCAGCGAGCTACGATCGGCGTGCGGAGGGTGATCTCGCCTTCCGTGTGAACAAAGATGAGTTAACCATCTCGATTTATGAAGCTATCACGGAGATGATATTTCGACATATGAGCAGTGCTATTCGATCACCCACCACCACCACCCGTTCTTGAGCTCGAATTTTAATAGACCATCGGCGAGCATCTTGTTAGGAAGAAGTGGACTCGGCATAAAAATCCAGTGACTCGTTCGAGATCGATGGAAGCCACTCTTATGCTAAATGGTGATGCATTGTTAATCTAAGTCTGAGAGCCGAAAAAGTTTGAAAAGACCACGGTTGTCAAATCGCTTGGATTGATGAGAGGTAACTTGTCGAGCTAGCGACAAAAATTTAGCTTGGTTGGGAGGTAACTTGACATTTGCTTGCTTTATGCTTTTAGTTTTTGTTTTCGTGTTTATGTCGTTGTTTGTCGTGGTCGTGTTTAAATGGTTTTCGAGCCAGGGTATAATTGCTTTCTTTTATAAACATAAAAAAAGCACCTCGCGACCACCCTCGCGTCTTGTGAGGAATGGCAGCGTATAGCCATCCGTCGAGAAAATGAGTTTTCGGTACGCAGGCGCGCTAGCGACCGAGCTCGCGACCATGAGCCCCGAGCGAGTGCCCGACCGCGCCCGGACGCGACCACGTTTTCTTACCCGTTTTAAACCCCTTCCCCACGTTTACACGCACACATATATTACTGACACCACACTCTCTCTAGTACCACACACCCGAGTTCTTGATTTTCTTGCAAATTTCACCTCTAATCCACCAATGGTATGCTCCATTTGCTTAATTCATCTTGTATTTACGCTTTTTAGCATGATTTGGAGGAATTTTTGTTCATTAGATCCCCTTGTGGTGGGTTTTTAAATTTTTGAGGATTTAGGGTTCATATTGCTAAATTGCTTGGTGTTTTGAACATGATTGTTACCATGTTAGGGCTATTGATGTTTATAGATGTGTATTGATGCTTATTATTGGTCAATTTTGCCTACATTGTTGATTTGGGATGAATTATTTCGAAAAAACCCTATTTTTTTTTCTTCTTTGCTGCTGACCGAGCTCGCGACCGCGATCCCGCCATGGCGGTCTCGCGCCGCCTCGTCCGAGCACCTTGGCGCGCGATTAGAAAAATTTGCGGCCGTGAGCTTGCTCGCGGCGAGCTCTGTGTGGCTGCGTGTGGATGGGGCGGTAGAGTGGTACCTCGCGACCACCGCCATGATCGCGAGGTTGGCCGCGAGGCAACCAGTTGACAAATTCGTGTATTTTTGTGCGTGTGTGTGATTCGCCCTTATTTCGCTTTGTTTGACCATATGTTGGTAATGGGCGGTATTTTGCTCAATTCAAGTTTGGGGAGGTCTATATTTTGCTATGGGTTGTCGTTTGCTTTTATATTACTCTTTAATAAGTACATGAACTAACCGCTTTTATCTTTAGGTCTGATATGTCACGCCACTCCAGCCGTAGGCGAAAGGGTAAGGAGGTTGCTTCTCGTCCGGGATGAGCCACATGATGAGTTCCTTCCCGCCTCTGTTGGGGTGCGATTGCCGACTCCTCGTCACGGAAAGGTGGAGGCGGGTGCGGCTAAAGCACCGACATTCCGGTTTATGTGCATTGAGACCGCCGGGCTATGGGGATAGCCAATGGCGTCTCGTGGCTGCGGAGGGCCGACCTCTATTGGTTACAGCGGCTAATCATCTATCATAACGGACACTCACGCATTTGGAATTCACATCGACTTTATATGTTCATAAGGCGCATGGATCGTCGGATTACTTAATGTTCGGCTCGATAACGAGCGAGACAGTTCTCGATGGATGAGTTGAACGCCATCATTGAGGGCCGTCAGGGGCTATCGCCGAACTTAGAGCATTCGCCTCGGGATGCGTGGCGATTGATCACGAGCATCCTCGAGGCGAGCACATATTATGATGCCTCGAGGCTAAGCGAGCTCCATTCGAATCCGGCGATCCGCTATTTCCACCGCCACTCACGTTCACCATACATGGCCGTTCAAATGCGGCCTTGTTCTCTCGGGACATGAGTCTCACGATGGCTGCGGCGTTAAGGCGAAAGTGCGCCGGGATGTTCCTAGCCCGAGACTTCCGGATACAAGTTGAGGTGTGGGAATGCTCGGATATGCATAGGGGATTTGTTACCCTATTGCTGATTTTTCGGTATCCCGATTCGAGAGGAGCCCGTTTCTCAAGATATTTTCACAGACGAGAAATATCTATATGTCGAGACGTTCTTAAAGAGGCACCGAGACCTTCTCGGATGCTATATGACAAGCATGGCGGTCGATAGTCCGCGCCCAACCCCGAGCTCACTAGCATAAGCCGCGGTGGTGGCCCGGAGCATAATTGGAACATGAGCTCCGACCAGCACTATGCATGGACTCGGCTTAAACGCACGAGGCGAGGTCGGGAAGAGGGCGGGAGAGAACGGCGAGCAGCGGGGGCACCCGAGGTCGGTGGCGCGATGCCACCAAGGCATGCTCGGGGATTTTCGGGGTGTATGAGCGACTAGATCGCATAGGCGGTTGTCTGACCGCATGGACGAGAATATAACCTCCGTGTCGACACGCGTGAGACCCTCACAGCCCGGCAAGCCTGACAAGAGAAGCAATGGAGGGTTTCTACCCTTGCCGGAGTAGGGTGGCATATGAGGTAAGTTCTCTCCCAACCACTCTTTTCTGCAAACCTTATTACCGCCATTTCACACTGTTTATAATAAGTTTGGGGAAAGTGGACGAGTTTGGTTGGTTGAGAGTCCTTTTATGTTTTGCTTTGTTCTATTAAGTTTTTATATGTTGGGGCTTTTGTCGTGTCTTCGTGTTTTTTGTTGTGTCGATTCGATCAGCGAGTTGAAGTGAAATGTGTTAATCCATGTAGATGATGATGATAGAAATTTTACATTAAGTATGTGATAGTGCACATGATATGTTAGAAAATGACGCATGAATAACGAGATTGTTTAGCTTGTTGTTTTAACCATTTCTTTGAAACCGTGAGACTTGAGCTTCTTGTATACACGTCTTGTTATAGTTTCTTTTATTTGTGTGATATCGTGCATGTAATTATCTTCTAGAACTTGCCATTTTTACGTATCGAGGCTGCAATATGTGTTTTGAATATGGAAAGGATAAAGACCATCTTTGTTAAACCACATATTTACCCAAACACTAATGATGATATATACCATTTATCGCCTTCTTTGAGCCTTTATTAGACCTTATTCTTTTGTTAACAGGATGATAGGAGGTGAGGATGGATATGGGAATCAAAGGGAGAAAATTTGTTTTGATATGCAAAGTGGGGATAAAAGATATAGTATGGTACCGTGTGAAAAGAATAGACCATATAAGCTCTATTACAAAGCCAAGAAAAGAAAAAAATTTATGAATAGTATGAGCATAAAGGAAGTCGATTATCATAGTATATGGTACCTTGGTGAATAAATGTCGAAATGGCATGTTGGAAAGGAAAAGGAAATGGACAAAGTCCATATGAGCTGATTATAGAGATGGAAGTACTTGGAATATATTTGAGTCACTTAGCCGTATATTATCCTACCTTAACCAATGTGCCTACAATCTGACCTATGAAAAGTCCTTTTGATCCTAATTTGAATACATTTGACGTGGTGGAGATATTAGAGAAATGGCAAGCCTATGGTGAGATTTTTACATTGCATTGATTTTTGAGTGCATACACGTCTTTTATTTCTTTATGAGTTGAGTGTTCTCTATATGTTCTGGCGCATGCCATTGTGAGGTTGAATTGAATAAGACTTTTGCTTTCGAGAGTTGTACCTTTGTTGAGTTGACTAATGTTGTCATGTGCGCTATTAATTTTGAGCTTTGAGATGTTTACGAGGCTTGATTGTGTTAATCATCTTTCTTGGCTCGTTGATCTTCGTTGTGTCTTTCTTTACATTACGTTTTGTTTGAGGACAAACATTGCTTTAAGTTTGGGGGTTTGATAAGCGCGTATTTTACACGTTTATTGTTGATATTTAAAGATGATTTTAGATCGATAAAGTGCGTTTATATCTTGGATCTCAATGCTTTTACATATTTTGGAAGATCTTGCTCTTGGGTTCCGTTTTGGTGTTTTGTAGGCTTATAAGTTGAAAACCGAAGCATGGAGCGAAGAAGCAGCGACGAGGCAAAAACCGGCCTGCGACCGCCCGTGGCCGCCTTGCCCGAGCGTGAGAACTACACGCGAAGCGCGATCCGCATCGCGCGAAATGCACATCTCGCGATCGCCTAACGACCGCTAGGTCGGCCGGCTACCGGCACGCCAGAGGGCGCCGAGCACGCGAAGCACGCCCGGTGACCGCGAGCTACGCCCGCGACGATTTTATGTACGACGCGACCACGCTAGCGACCGTGAGGTGTGGCGCGAGGCAAGCCAGACACACGCAGCCCGCCGAGTCCGAAGGACGGCCGAGACAAAGTGTTCCCTCTGACCGAGCTCGCGACCATGAGCTCGCCGCCATGAGGCATAGCGGCGGAACAAAAGTGGGGTTTCACCCTAAATCTATAAATAGGGCTTCACCTCGCGCCCTGACCCGTTCGGACTGCTTACATGATTTTTCCTCGGTTTTCATAGTTTTCATTTATTTTCGCTTTAGCTTTGATTTAGATTTGTTCTAGCACTAGTTTTCCATCGTTCTACATTAGTTCTACGCTTTGGAACGATTTCGTCCGAAGAAATTCCACCGCTTCCGTTGGGTTTGGATCTGAACCAACCATTGTTCTTCAGACGCTTCCTACGAGTTTTATCAATTTAATTTGCTTTTATGATTATTTCGTATTTCATTCCGTTTATTATGTCTAGCTAATTTCTGTTCTAATCCTAGGGTTCGCATGATTCTATCCTAAATGTTATGATTCCCGCTATCGTTATTTACCTTCCGGCATTGATTCAGCGATTCTTGGTGCTTATTTATATGTGTTGATTTACGATCAATCTTGATGCATATCATAGTTGCAGTTCTTGAATGCATGATACTGGATAAGCTTGAGTAAATGGCGAGATAGGAACATTCGTAGGAAGCATATTCTTGGTGATCCTTTTGGGTTGCTTATTTTCCTCTAGAGGCGTATGATAATAGGAAAATTAGTAATCAACGGTCACAATTGTTTATAATCAAGTTGTTGGCTACATATGTGATCTTCCATCTTATGCGGATTAAAGCGATTAATAATAAGCGGGATAAACATACGTTGTGGGTAGGATTAATACATCCCTAGGGTTAGTCTTTCTCTCTTGATATCTCTTTTGAGTATTTATTGCTTTCGTTTATTTTCAAGTTGTCACCTTTGCTTTGGATTTAATATACGAAGTCATAAAACCTTTCAAACCATATTACATTGCTTGGATAATGATGATTTTTGTTGAGTTAGCCACGTGTTTTAGTGTTACAATCCACGTGGATACGATACTGCTTACCTTATACTTGCGTTTTCGTGTTAGAAAAGTGAGCGATCAGCCCTCACCACCTGCCATCTCCAGATACATGCGCTGACCAAGACAAGGAGGATGCACTTAGGCTCCCAACACAACAACTCCACATTATTGACAACAGCTCACATTCGGAGAAGGAGAGAGCATCAGTCCGAATTCCCTCTGCAACCTTTCTCTTTTATTTCTCTTGCTTTCTTGAGCGATTGGTGAGGAAGACACAAGTCCTACGGGCAAACACTTATTTTATGTATTTTATGACCTCTGCTCGAGCAACTGCTTGGCAGAGACTGCATTTAATTTTAGTTTGATTTTCGATTCAAGTATGGTTACGTTTATGTTCTTGTTTATTGCTTTAAAATTTATGTCGATTATGAGTGAGTAGTCGGTTTGGTTGGGCTCGGGGTGAAACACGTTGAGTCGAGGTCATACAAGTAGTGAGGTCTAAACGAACTTAGAACCTTGAGTGGGTGTTCCGAAGCTCTGAGCCTTTATACCCATGTTATTCTTTCATGGCGTTAACTCGGCGGTAGCCTTGGGGGAGGTGTGGCTCGGGGGACTGGACTGATCGATGAGTGCAGAGGCATGGACAAGGAGGCGGCTCGATTAAGGCTTCAAAGCGGAGGTACATGAATGAATCGAAGCACCGAGAATGAAAGGATTTCGAGAATATGCGGTATGGATTGCATATTCGAGGAGAACTAAAGGATTTGATATGTGCTACTCATACCAACAAGATGCATCTTCTTTCGGAGTCCATCTCATAAAAACTCTAAAGTTAAGCGTGCTTGGCTTGGAGCAATTGTGTGATGGGTGACACGATAAGCGATATTTCACGCGTTTATTCATGATATTAAAGATGTTTTAGATCGATAAAGTGCGTTTATGTCTTGGATCGTAATGATTTTATCTATTTTAGAAGATCTTTGCTCTTGGGTGTTATTTTGGTGTTTTGTAGGTCTTTGGGTTGAAAATCGAAGCAAGGAGCGAAGACGAGCCAAATCGCATTACGCGGTTTTAGCGACCGACTAGCGGTCGCTAGGCTGTCGCGAGGTTCATCGAGCGGCGCCCGAGCCGCGACCGCGACCTCGTGCCGAGCGAAGCCAGCGCCGAAAGCCAGCGGACGATTTCTTGCGACCGTTTGAATTGCTAGCGACCGCTAGCACAGTCGCATGGTACCATCGGCGCAAGGAGAGACGCGAGCGAAGAAGAGCGCGGGAGATGGCTCGTGATCGAGCTAGCTACCGCGAGCGGCGATCGCGGCGAGAGGCGACAGACGCGAAATTAGGGTTTTCACCCTTATCTATAAATAGGCAAGAGCCCCTGCGCCTCGGAAGAGCCCACACGCCCCGGACCTCTTTTATTCAGTTTTTCCTCGGTTTTCTGACTTTTAGTCTTTAGTCTTCATTTAGTTTAATTCTATTATTGATTTTCCGTTGTTCTAGTTTAGTTCTTGCATTGTTTACGCTTTGGAGCGTTTCGTCCGAAGAATTCCATCTTTCCGGTTTTCCGTTGTGTTGGGATTTGACCCAACGATTGTTCTTGAGACGTCTCCCTACGGGTTTATATATTTATTTTCCGTTTCTATGTTTTATCGTATTTTATCCCGTTAATTATGTCTAGCTAAATTTTGTTCTAATCCTGGGGTTTACATGATTCGATCCTATATGTTGTGATTCACTGCTATTGCTATTTACCTTCAGGCATTGATTCATGATTCATGGTGCTTATTTATATGTGTTGATTTACGATCAATCTTGATGCATATCTAGTTGCCGATTAATGGCGTAAGCGTATTAATTGTCGATCGATCTTGAATGCATGATACGAATAAGCGCGAGTAAATGGCGAGATAGGACGTTCGTAGGAAGCATATTCTTAGTGATCCATTTGGAGTTGCTTATTTTCCTCTAGAGCGAAGCGTGATAGGGAAAATTAGTAATCAACTCGCCGCAATTATCATGGCGAAGTTGTTGGTTATATATGTGATCTTCCGTCTTATGCGGATTAAAGCGGTTAATAATAGCGGGATAAACATCATTGTGGATAGGATTGATGCATCCCTAGGGTTAGTCTTTCTTCATAGTTATCTTTTGAGATTTTATTGCTTTATTTTATTTACGCTTGGTTACCTTTGCTTTGGATTAAATTCAAGCCTTAAACCTTTCACCCATTTTACGTGCTTGGATAATGATGAATTATCGTTGAGCTAACCACGTGTTTTGGATTACAATCCATGTGGATACGATACTTGCTTACCTATACTTACACCTTTTGTGTTAGAAAAGTGGCGATCAAATTTTAGCGCCGTTCGGGATTATTAAGATTGCATAGGAATAATTTGGCGATTTGTATTTATTAATTCAAGTTATATATATTATTATTTATTTTGTCGGTGCTAAATTCTTTCTTTTCTCATGTAGTTTATGCATACAAGATCTCGGGACCTCACGAAGTATTATTAGATCCCGAGATCGAAAGCTCTAAAGGAGAAAAGGGCGAGAAGAGGCAGGCTGCAATGGCGGCCAATCCATGAGCAGGGCATTCCTCCCGAGCAAGTTGCCGCATGCTAGCCGACTTTGCGGAGATGCGTCGGATGGCGAATATGGGAATCATTGTCCTGCTCGGAGGAAAGACCTCTCGAATCACATGTACCGACATCCCACCAAGCAGTTCAAGGAGGCGGTTGGGGCCCTTGCGTAGATGCAAACAATTTTGAGCTAAAACCGTACGATCGGTATGGTCGAGGAGAAGCGGTTTGGGAGGAGTCACGGAAGACCAAATGCGCATCTCGAGACTTTTTTCGATATTTGTGACACCATCAAGCAGAATGGGGTGCCACAAGACACGATCCGGATCGCGCATGTTCGGTTTCTCGGCTGTGACGGCGAAAGATTGGTTGAAGTTTGGACCGAATCGCATCGACACTTGGGGAAACTTTGCGAGAAGTTTCTTTCAAAATACTCGGCGTAGCACGAGAAGATCATCGCGAAATCTCTCATTTTGCCAAAACCACGACGAATCATTATTCGAGGCATGGGAGAGATTCAGAGGTCTATTGAGGCGATGTCCACAACATGGGTTCTCAAGGAGCAACAAATCACACAGTTCTACGATTGGGTGACATGGCGGGGCGAGGAGCATGGTGGATGCGTCGGCGGGGTGTTTATTGAACCGACAAGTAGCGAGGCAAGCCGTATTGTAGAGGAGATGGTCGCCAACAGCTATCGATGGCCAATGGAAGAACGCCATTGTTCAAAGCATTTCTTTGTTGAGAGTGATTCAAAATATGACGATCTCATGAAGAAGTTCACTCTTTTGAAGAGTCAGTTGAGACGGAAACGTCGACCTCATCAATCGGAGGAATCATCCGAATTTCCAACAACCTCAAAGAAGCTTCAATGTTCGAATGGTGTAATTCAAGAGCCGAAGAAGCGAGTCTCGAAGACATGATGCGCCAGTTGGTTGTAAGCAACCAACAATTGGCAACGAACGGTCGTTTATAAGCAACACCGCGTAAGATAAATCATTTGGAGTCCTTTGTGACGGCTATGGGGAAGCATATGAAGATGTTGGAAAATCAGGTGGTCGAATAGCCGTACAAGTGAATGACTACAAAGGCAGGCCAATTCCAGTAGTGTCTGGAGGTGAACCCGAAGAATCGCTTCGCCGCCATCAGGCGAGACAAGCAACTTGCGAGCCCCTGGGAAGAAGAGCAAGAAAGCATTACAGGCGAAATTCGCGATCGAGCTCGCGACCATGAGCCCGATCGCGAGAGTCAATTTTTCCACGAAGCCCGCGACCGAGCACGCGCCCAGCACCGACCGCGAGCCATCGAGTGTCTGTGGCGCGAGTTTTTCGCGGCGACCCAGGCGCTCGCATGCCACCCCATGAGCAATCGGTGAGCGGTGTCGAGAAATCGTTGTGAGCTCGCGCTACCATAGCTTCACGCGAAGAAGAAGTCGGTAGCAGAAAGCGACACCTCGCGACCTTCCAGTGATCGCGATGTCAACCGCGAGGCACCTCCAGAAGCAAATCGTCGCACATACACTCCTCCGGTCCCGTTCCGATTCGACTTGTCAAGTCGAAATATGACGAGGAGTTTGCTCGTTTCAAAGAGATTTTCAAAAGTTGAGATAAATTTACCTCTCTTTGAGTCACTGCGAAACATCTTGGGATACATGAAATTCTTAAAGGCGCTTGCAAGCAAGAAGAAACTGGGAAATTTGAGAAAATTACCTATCCGAAGAATCAAAGGTGCCGTCTTGCAAAGGAAGCTCCTCTGAGCGAAGGATCCGGCGGTTTACGTTAGAGTGCGAGATCGCCGAGCGAGACTTTTCCAAATGTTTTGTGCGACTTGAGGCGAGCATCAATCGATGCCATTGAGCGTATTCAACCGACTACACCTAGGAAAGATGAAGCCGCGAAGATTTCATCGATGATGGTGACGGTCGATCACATATCCAAAAGGTATCGTCGAAGACGTGTTGGTAAGAATTCGGGATTTTGTTTTTCCTGCCGACTTTGTTATTTTAGATATTCCCGAATTCAAACAACAACCACTAATCTTAGGTAGACCTTTTCTAGCAACTGGTCGTTGCGTTGATTGATGTGCGGAAGGCAATCTCACATTTCGTGTTAACGATGAGGAGCTCAAGATTTCCATATATGGCGCCATCAAGCAACACGGCGGTGGAAAGCGGAAGAGTGCTACTCGATCACGATTGCTGCTGCACACGCCGTCGGCGCTTAGAGGGTACTCGACCAATCGAGGATCTTTGCGAGAAGGAAGAAGTGGACTCGGCATGGAACTTGAGTGTATCGTTCAAGTTTGGGGACCACTTCCATAGTCAGTGGTGGTCATCCGTGAATGCTAAGTTTAGGAGGATCCACGAGTTGAGAAAGATGTCTATTGCCACAAAAACGCCGGATTGAAAAAGGTTAGTAATGGTCTAACTAAAGACGTTAAATTAAACACTTGTTGGGAGGTAACCCAACGTTTTCTTTGTTTTTGTTTTCGTGTTTTGTCGTGTCTTTCGTTTGTGTTGCTTTTTGTCGTGTATCTGTTTTTCTTTTCGTTGTTGTGTCAGTCGATCAACGAGTTTAAGCGAAGTGTTTTAATCCATGTGGCCAATGATAATGATAGAATTTTTGTGAAATTTAATGATAGTGCACATGATATGTTAGAAAATAGCGCATTAACGACTTGAGATTGCTTAAACTTGTTGTTTTCACCAATTGCTTAACCCGTGAGACTTGATCTTCCTTTGTATAAACATCTTGATCTGATTTCTTTAATTGTGTGATATCGTGCATGTGATTATCTTCTAGAACTTGCCGTTTTTACGTATCGAGACCGCAATATGTGTTTAATTTGGAAAGGATAAAATGCCATCTTTGTTAACCACATATTTTCCCAAACACTAGCCCAATGATATATACCGTTTGTCGCTTCTTTGAGCCTTTTATTAGACTTTATTCTTTCGATTAACGGATGATAGGAGGTGAGGATGGGTATGGGAATCAAATGGGAGAAACATTTGTTTTGATATGCTAAGTGGTGACACAAGATAAAGGATGGTACCGTGTGAAAGGAATAGATCCTATAAGCTCTATTACAAAACCAAGAAAAGTAAAGTGAAAAGAAAAATTTTGTGTATAGTATGAGCATAAAGGAAGTCGATTGTCATAGTATATGGTACCTTGAGTTGCATAAATGTGAAATAGCATGTTGGAAGGAAAGGAAATGGACAAAGTCCATATGAGTTGATTGTTTAGATGGAAGTGCTTGGAGTTTACTTAAGTCACTTAGCCATATACTATCCTACCTTAACCAATGTGCCTACATTATAACCTATCAAAAGACCTCTTTGATCCTTATTTGAACACATTTGACGCGGTGGAGATGTTAGAAAAATGGCAAGCCTATGGTAAGATGTTGCATTGCATTGATCTATGAGTGTATACACGTCCTTAATTTCTTTATGAGTTTGAGTGTATCCTCTATATTCTACACACATGCCTTTGTGAGGGTTGAAATAAATGAGTTTTTGCTTTCAATCGTTGTTTGTGTTGAAGTGACTAATGTCGTCATGTGTGCTAGTATTTTCGAGAGTTGAAGTATATTTCCGAGGCTTGAGTGTGTTTATCACCTTTGCTATGCTCGTTGATCTTTTGTTGTGTCCTTCGTTGTGTCTTTCTTTTCTGTTTTTGTTTGAGGACAAACAATGATTTAAGTTTGGGGGGTTTGATAAACGCATATTTCACGCGTTTATTCATGATATTTAAAGATGTTTTTAGATCAATAAAGTGCGTTTATGTCTTGGATCGTAATGATTTTATCTATTTTAGAAGATGCTGCTCTTGGGTGTTATTTTGGTGTTTTGTAGGTCTTTGGGTTGAAAATCGAAGCAAGGAACGAAGCACGAGCCAAATCGCATTCTGCCCAGTTTCTAGCGACCAGCCTAGCGGTCGCTAGGCTGGTCGCGAGGTTCATCATAAGCGAGCGCCCAGAGCCGCGACCGCGACCTCGTGCCCGCGAGCGAAGCCCAGCGCCGAGAAAGCCACTGGACGATTTCTCGCGACCGTTTCAGAATTGCTAGCGACCGCTAGCTTTGGTCGCGGTACCATCTGAGTGCAAGGAGAGACCATGGCGAAGAAGAGCTGCAGGAGATGGCTTCATGGTCGAGCTAGCGACCATGAGCAGCGATCGCGAGAGGCGCAGACGCGAAAAGTGGGTTTTCACCCTTATCTATAAATAGAGGCAAGAGCCCTTGCGCCTCCAGGAGAGCCCACACGCCCCCAGACCTCTTTTATTCAGTTTTTCCTCAGTTTTTATAGCTTTTAGTCTTTAGTCTTCATTTAGTTTAATTCTATTATTGATTTTCCGTTGTTCTAGTTTTACGCTTTGGAGCGTTTTAAATGCGAAGAATTCCATCTTTTCGATTTTCCGTTGACTGGATTTGACCCAACGATTGTTCTTCGACGTCTCCCACGGGTTTTATATATTTATTTTCCGTTTCTATGTTTTATCGTATTTTTATCCCGTTAATTATGTCTAGCTAAATTTTTGTTCTAATCCTAGGGTTTGCATGATTCGATCCTATATGTTGTGATTCCTGCTATCGCTATTTACCTTCCAGGCATTGATTCATGATTCATGGTGCTTATTTATATGTGTTGATTTCTGATCAATCTTGATGCATATCTAGTTGCCAGTTAATGACGTAGCTGTATTAATTGTTAATCGATCTTGAATGCATGATACGAATGAGCCTTGAGTCGTAACTGAGATAGGACATTCGTAGGAAGCATATTCTTAGTGATCCGTTTGGAGTTGCTTATTTTCCTCTAGAGCGAAGCGTGATAGGGAAAATTAGTAATCAACGCCGCAATTTAAATGGCGAAGTTGTTGGTTATATATGTGATCTTCCGTCTTGTGCGGATTAAAACGGTTAATAATAAGCAGGATAAACATCATTGTGGATAGGATTGATGCATCCCTAGGGTTAGTCTTTCTTCATAGTTATCTTTTGAGATTTTATTGCTTTATTTTATTTCTGCTTGGTTACCTTTGCTTTGGATTAAATTCTGAAGCCTTAAACCTTTCACCCTTTTTTTTGTGCTCTGATAATGATGAATTATCGTTGAGCTAGCTTCTGTGTTTTCGGATTGCAATCCCTGTGGGTACGATACTTCGCTTACCCTATACTTACACCTTTTTATGTTAGAAAAGTGAGCGATCATGACCCCCTGGGAAGTTTTCTCAGGGAGTGTGTGAGTGAGGACAAAGCACACTGAAAAGACTCGTGTTGGTCTGTGGGGTCAGCCGTCAATCCAAGCCGGGTCATTACGGATGGTATCGAGCCGAACCTCTCCCGATGCGGTGTGGTTAGAGGGGCGAACCAAGCGGAAGCTGGTGGGCATGTGACGCCCGGGCGGAGACGGAGTGATCGCGGTGCGAGAAAGGCGGCTCGATTAAGGCTTCAAAGCGGAGGGTACATGAATGAACCAAGCGTCTTAGGAATGAGAGGATTCGAGAATATGCGGTATGGGACTGCATATTCGAGGAGAGCTTAAAGGATTTGATATGTGCTACTCATCCCAACAAGATGCATCTTCTTTTCGGGAGTCCATCTCATAAAAACTCTAAAGTTAAGCGTGCTTGGCTTGGAGCAATTGTGTGATGGGTGACCCCCTGGAAAGTTTTCTCAGAGAGTGTGTGAGTGAGGACAAAGCACACTGAAAAGACTCGTGTTGGTCTGTGGGGTCAGCCGTCAATCCGGAAGCCGGGTCGTTCGGGAGAGGGTAGCTACAAGCAATAGCCGAGTAAGACATCGAGTGTCTCTTTATCCGGGAAGTCTTGGTGGAGTGGGTGATTGTGGCCGTCGGCCTTGGGCAAGGGCTGCGAGCCACTTCCTGGACCGGTGTGGCTAGTTGGGATGTCTAGTGAGTCAAGTCTTTGGAGGCGGGATAACCTATTTTGGGACCGTCTTGGCGAGGCGGCGGGGGGGCCTCATGCTTATCTCAAAATCTACGGCAAGCTGACCTGGGGTCGGTGTGCGTGACAACCTAAAGGCGCCTACCCTTGGTACCTTTAACCAACGACATACACTCTTGGTGAAAACCATCGAACCTATGACCGACACCTTGACCCGGTGTCTCAACGTGGAACCCTCGCCCAACCGCTTGTCATTTAATCTTTCATCTTGTGTTTATTTTTCCGTTTTACATTCTGCTCAAGATCTATCTCTCAATACATCTCTACTGAGACCGTCAACCCGACTGACACCTTCCCCTTTGGGCAACCTCCTACTCAAACTGTGACAAATTGAGTAACAACACAACCAGCTCTCTTGGGTTCGACCCCTTAACTTTCCATATACGGAACTATGTGTTCAAGTTAGAGGAGATTATAAATGTATCTTGACGCGTTCTAGGACCTTTGACGACGGGTCCCGAAGGAAACGTCAGACTGCCATAACTTTGAAAACTTCAAGATGATTATTAATTCAAACCTAATGATTGCATTTGATACCAAAAGAAAACTAATTCATGCATAACAAAAAAAGGGATAAATTTAATACAGATTACTTACCCTCATCTACCCTCATCTTCTTCATACATAATATCTTCATCATCCTTTCCTCTACTCACTACGGAATTGTCTGCAATAATGAATTCGAAAGAGAATCGTTATACAAAGTTAAAATTGATCATTAACCATAATTATATGTTTTCACTGGTCTCATATGTTTGACAAAAAGGAAAACATAGAAAGCTTACGTTAGAAGAGTGATTGCTATGATGTCCTTGTTATAAGCTTCGAATGCAAAACATACTGAATCAGACAAACAATTCGAAACAACTGTATATTTAATGACATTAGGACTAAGCCTCCTATCCATCATCTTCCTCTCTCGACAGTATCCACCAAAACAACACTATGTAAACAGGCACACAGTTTCAAAATCAAAATCTCTAGCCTGTTCAACCTTATCATCTTTGCACAAAACGACACAACAATAGTAACAAATTAATACTCCCTCAGCCCCATAATTGTTGTCTCGTTTTTCTTTTGGGGTCGTCCCATATTGTTGTCTCATTCTAAAAAAAAGAAGTAATTTTACACTAAAAAATGTCTCCTTTTTCGTGCGCCAAGTACTTTACAAACAAAACACAACCCTCCTTAATCTACGTATCGAAAAGTTTTGAGACAACAATTATGGGATGGATATAGTATTAATTATACATTGCAAAATTTCAAAATATATAAATAAAGCATGCTTTTTCTTCTAGGATTGGTTTTACTCTAAGACTAGACTGCCATAACTTTGAAAACTTCAAGATGATGATGATGATGATGAGTATTATTATTAATTCAACCTAATGATTGCATGTGATACCAAAAGAAAGCTAATTCATGCATAACACAAAAAGGGGATACTATCCTTGAATCACATATTAAAGCAAGTAATGTTTTAAACATATAACATTTTCGTTCCATACATAATCCACTCAAGTTATGATCTTTAATGAGAATCCAAAATAAGTTACATTTCTTAAAATTCGGGACTAACCTCGAAAACTCGAAAGTAATGGGTTTCTTGTCAATGTAAGAAGAAGGCGGTGACGAGAAGATCAGTCCATGGATTCAGATTTTAATAGTGTTAAATAAGGGTAAATATGAAATATATCATAATTTTACTCTCAAATTCGAAATTATATGACACCTATTAAAAAACTAAAAAAACAAAAATAGTAATGGGGCATTTAAAAAACAACAGAGAGAGTATAGATTATGATTTTACAAGCCAAAATTATTCATAGAAATTTATACTAATAAGATCACTTATTGTCCCACTTTATCAGGCTTTCGCATATTTCTTACACAAATGGTTTGTAGTATGATTCGAAATACATTCAACCTTTACAAAACACAAACAACATATCACTGATTGTTAATCTATTACAACCGAATCCAAAAATATCAAAATAGCACTGATCATCCATATATTCAAAATCAAAATACCAATAAATCATAGAGAAAACTTTTACTTAGATTCACATGTGCGTACCACTTTGTAGCAGCAGATTCAATGCTTTAAGAGTTCACCTGCAAATCAAAATTCGATCACATCACTTTTGTTTACATTCAACGAGTAAGAAGCATGTCATTAGCTTAATTATTGCTACAGAGAACCATGAAGCCCAACAGAAAGAAACAACAAACAATTTGGTTCATTTCTAACTAACAAAAATAATCTATTTAGCTGATCTGATACTGCCAAAAAACAAGAAAAGCCCAATGAAACAAGAAACTATTGATAAGCATATCACCATATTCTTGAAACAAGATACAAGTATCCACCCTGATAGCCCAATGAAACAAGAAACTATTGATAAGCATACCACCATCTTCTTGAAACAAGATACAAGTATCCACCCTTATCAAAATTTCTGACAAATTTAATCCAGATTACTTACCATGCATAGTATACAAGAAACTCTACAACTCTGTGTGTGTGTGTGTACATGTGACACATTTTATGGCAACATAATGCAATTCAATTAGACAAAGAAACTCTGCTTACACAAGTAGTTATCTAATGGAATAACTAGCTATTCCAACCCAAAATCATAAAGTTCATACAAATAAGATCACCTATGGTCCCACTTTCTCCATACATAATACATCGAGCATCCTCTCCTCAACTCATCACCTAGTCTGCAATAATGAATTTGAAAGAGAATCGTTATACAAAGCTAAAATTGATCAATTAACCATAATTATATACGTTTTCACCGGTCAAATATGTTTGATAAAAAGGAAACAAGAGAAAGCTTTCGTTAGCAGAGTAATTGCTATGATGTCCTTGTTATAAGCTTCGAATGCAAAAACATCAGTTACCTGAGTCAGACAAACAATTCGAAACAACAATATATATAATGACATTAGGACTAACTCCCCTATCCATCATCTTCCTCTCTCGACAGTATCCACCAAAACAACACTATGTAAACAGGCACATAGGCAACGGTTTAAAAATCAAAATCTTGAGCCTCTTCAACCTTATCATCTTTGCACAAAACGACACAACAATAGTAACAAATTAATACTCCTCAGCGCCATAATTGTTGTCTCGTTTTTTGGGCCGTCCCACAATTGTTGTCTCATTCTAAAAAAGTAATTTTACACTAAAAGTGTTTCGTTTTTCGGGCACCAACTACTTTACACACAAAACACAACCCTCCTTAATCTCCGTATCGAAAAGTTTTGAGGCAACAATTATGGGACGAATAATATAAATTATACATTGCAAAATTTGAAAATATATAAATAAAGCATGATTTTTCTTCTAGAATTGATTTTTCGCTGAGACTAGACTCCCATAACCTTGAAAACTTGAAAGATGATGATGATGATAATGATTAATTCAAACCTAATGATTGCATGTGATACCAAAAGAAAGCTAATTCATGCATAACACAAAAAGGGATACTATCATGTTGAATCACATATTAAAGCAAGTAATGTTTTAAATATATCATTTTCGTTCCATACATAATCCACTCAGGTTATGATCTTTAACAGAATCTGAAATAAGTTACATTTCTTAAAATTCAGGACTAACCTCAAAAACTCGTAAGTAATGGGTTCCTTGTCAAAAGAAGAAGAGACAATGACGTAAAAATCATTATGTGGATTCGGTTGAAATTGCTCGAAACAAGTGACAGCTGAAAGATTGCAGTCCACTAATTCAATCTTTATAAGTGCATCTCCAGTCCACCTTATCTCCGTAAAAGTCGGCTAGCACATCTCTTTTAGTTTGTAGCAATGTTTCAAGCTTAGGTAGCTAAGCATATCGAAGCAACCAGATGTTGGTTTCCATTGCACCAAATCAGTGTCTTCAATTAGAAGAAATTCAAGCCTCGAAAAACATCCTTTTTGTGCTTCCCAAGTTGGACCCCGAAAGGTGTAGGATCGTAATTTAAGCACTTGAAGATCCGGCAAAGAGCCAATCACATCCATGTATTCCCAAGGAAAATCCATGACACTCAAATGTAACTTTTTCAATCCACTTGGCAACATCAATGTACTCGTAGTTGCATAGATCATACTTAATCACAGGATTTATGATACTACATTTAAGTGTCTTCAAACTTTCAAGTGTTGAAATGCAACAAAAGAAGCTAAAAAGATCGTTATGGTCCTCGTAAGGCATCAAATCTGAACTCCTAATTTCCCTATGTTAGGAATTCTTCTAGAGACTTCCAAGATAGTTCCAATACTAGCATTCACACCTACAAGTGTTGAGAGCCTTTCCAAAGTAGCATACGGATTTAGAGCTCGGAGGCTCTTTCCCAATATCTCGATATGCTCTAACTCTTGCATATCCCATATTTGTATTGGTGCATATGATGGAGCTCTACAACATCTAATGTTGATATATGGATGGATAATCAAGACTCCAAGGTTGAAAAGTTTGGATATGGTTGTAGGGATTTCTTCGTTACAAGTTAGAGCAAGGTACTTTAGATGGACTAGTGTGAGAATTTCAGTTAGGAAACTATAGAAACGTTGTTTAATAGCATCTAGTTCCCTAAGAAACGTGAAATCAACATCTATTGGGATTTGATACTGGTGGTAAGGATCAAAAAAATAGAGAGAACATGTAGAAGATGCACAGTTCAATCCCAGGGAGTTGCAAAATTCTTTGATGCCAAATAAAATGTTATTTTGGAGACACAAGTCGCGCTGACCTATTAGAACTTCTTCTTCGGCATCGTAAAGCTTCTTTAAGACATGATAAAACTTGTTCTTCCTAGCTTCCCCTCTACACACATGCCTCCACGCACAATGAAGTTGACAGTTTCTATACATGCATCGATCCAGTAAATGCCAAAAAATGCTCTTTTTGTTGTATAAAACAAGACTCTTATCAAAACCAAGCTCGTTCAAGCATTTCAAAACAGAATCTTCCATAGATTTTATTCTGTTTGTGTTATGAAACCATACTCAATGGTCAGCATGTTGATGATCTTGGATGAGGGGGTCTCATAATCTGGAGGGAAAACCTCCATAAACAGAAAAGGCATTTTGATATGTTGAGGTAAGTAGTCGTAACTTGGGTAAAGTACCTTAGATATTTGATTATGTGCATCCTCAAAGACTGAATTTCTTTCTTCAGCTACATCATTCCAGAAATCTGGGTCTATATTTTGGGAATTTGATAGAATGTCAGCAACAGTGACTATCAAGAGAGGAAGACCTTCACATCTCTTGGCAATTTTTGTAGCGGCTTTGAGAAGCTGAGGAGGGCAAATCTCTTTATCACCAAAGACCTTCTCACATAATAGTTCCTTACTTTCTTCTTCATTCGAAAACCACACCTCTGTACGACAGTTGTGAGTATTTGTGTCTAACTCTCGACGGGTAACCAAGATGTTAGTAATTGTGTCTAACTCTTATCCCAAGTAGTTGACCGTTGTGAGGAAAGGAATCGATCAAGGAAAGGAATACATCTCTATCCCAAACATCATCGACCACAATGAAGCATCTTTTACCCTCCAATAACTCTTCCAAGGAGCCTCCTACATTTTCATCTCCAAACAGTTGAGCTAGAATGCCTCGTAAAAGTTGACTGACTGGTTGAGGTTTTCTGCCTACTGTGACCCACGCGCCTCAAAATGGCTCATGATTTCTGCTTCTTGAAAAATTTGCATAGCAAGAGTTGTCTTCCCAACGCCTGCCATTCCAACGAGTGAGTCGACTTCAAAAGCTGAATTCATAAGATGGCTTTTGAATTGTTGGAATTCATCCGATAATCCAATCATCTTTGACTCGGTTCCAGGAAGACCAATCATTGAGGAAATAGCCTCGTCGTCTTCAGGCATATTCAGTAATTCAGAAATGTATTCCCTCAGCGTATACTGGAGAGCATGGATCAAGGAATGAACATCATCTTGCAGGGGCCGCAGATCAATGAAAAATAAAAATACATCTCTCTCATCCCCACTCCCACCTCTTCTAGATTGTGAAGCGTGTGACTGATTGATAATTGTTAGCGAGGGAAGGGATTCCAATAAGCTGCTTTGGAATTCCCATACTCTCTCTTCCATTCCTCCATCTCCATCTACTTGCTCTGGAGGAGGGCTTTGCAATTGTGAAAGAATCTGATCTGTAAGAAGGAATTCTAATAAGTCTTCAAATCTCCATAGTATCTCTTTGATTCGTCCATCCAAAGCATTCACCTTCTTCCTGCTTCTCCTTTTGCTGGTGTTGTCCAATATTTGCAGAAATTTTTGTAAGGGCAGCAAATCCTCGTAGGCGAGTTGTATGATGTGCAGAGAGGGCTCAACAAGACTAAAATGAGAAGAATGGAGAATATAGTCTATTGTATTCTGCAGAGAAACGGCTGCACCATAAGCCGTCATTCTTCAGAGACTGGTTGTGGTAGTGTTGATGGTGGCTAAAGTAATAGAGTTGGAGGAGTTGGTAATGGTGGCCGAGGATCTGAATGTGGTGCTGATGGTTTTGGCGGAAGGAATAAAGTGGGAGGAATTGGTAAAGCTGAAACTGGTGGAAAAATATATGTCGGTTGGCTGTAAAATTTAGAATTAAACAAGTGTATTCATTAGGTAAGTGAGTACAGTAATATTAAGGGGGTGTTTGGCTAAGCTTATTTTAGATAGCTTATAAGCTCTAAGAGCTTATAAGATGTTTCAAGAGCTTATAAGAGGTAATGTCTCAAGTGCTTATAAGTTGTTAAAGTGTTTGGATAATTGATCTTATAAGCTAGAGAAAGAATCGTGAGTTAGAGAAAGAAAATCATAGTTAGAGAGATAAAATTGATGAAATGTGAAGTTGATAGTGTATATGTAGAAAATAACGAACTATAATAAGGTCATTTTGGGTAAATTCATGGTTGCTTATAAGTTTATGAAAAAAATTAGTTAGGATTGATCAACTTATTTTTAGGGAAGCTTATAATTTCTTGAACTTATTTTCACAAATTATAAGCTGTTTATGAACTTATTTTGCCAAACACTTGCAACCGCTTATATAAGCTCCTAACAATTTTTATGAAATTGTTTTAAAGAGTTTATAAACTCACCAAACACCCTCTAAATCTCATTGGCAAATTAAGTTTTGTAAAATAAGCTACCCCCTCTGTATTTTTATAAGTATTCTCATCCGTCAAATTACATATATCAAGAAAATAGAGAATTTACCTTTGTATCCTTATTAATTATATGATAAATGCATTCATACAACTAATTTTCAAATTTTAATAGTATTAAATAAGAGTAAATATGAAATATACTCTCAAATTCTGAACTATGACACCTATTAAAAAAATACTAATAGGGTACTTAAAAAAGAACAGAGAGAATATAGATTATGACTTGCAAGTAGTTATATAATGGAATAACAAGCTATTACAAGCCAAAAATTATTCATACAAATTTATACTAATAAGATCACTTATTGTCCCACTTTATGAGCCTTTCGCATATTTCTTACACATGGTTTGTAGTATGATTCGACAAACATTCAACCTTTACAAAACCCGAAAATCAGATCACTGATTGTTAATCTATTACAACCAGAATCCAAAAATATCAAAAGAGCACTGATCATCCATATATTCAAAAAAAAAACCAAAATACCAAGAAATATTCATAGGGGAAACTTTTACTTAGATTTACATGTGCGTACACTACAAGAATTTCGCTAATAGACCACGGAGAATACCCATGGTTTATTTCAAAAATCCGCGTGGTCTACAAAGATGTAGTCTATTACGTGCGGCTATAGACCACGCGGATTTCCCCGTGGTCTATTTAGTTATAGACAGCGGTGAAAACCACGTGGCCTATAATGTTATAGACAACGGCCACACGAAGGTGAACCACGGCCTTTTCTCGTCGTCTATGACATTATGACCACGCGGTTTTCACCGTGATCTATAATGAATAGACCAGCGTATTTCCGTGGTGATGCATGGCGAATAATATATTTTGTTATTTTATTATTTATTTAATATATGTTTTCATAATTTGAATGCATGTTTACGCTAATTAAAAATAACTATCCAAAAATAGATATAAAATATTTCTCATAATATTTATATCAAAATCAAGGTACACATTTCATAAGCATTTAAAACTTTATATCCGAAAAATTTCCAATCTACATGTATTTTCTAACTAGCTACAAGTATTTTCTAACTAGCTACTAAAATTTATCCAAAAATATCCATTCACCATCTTCAACAACAAATATTTTCTAACTAGCTACTAAAATTTATCAAAAAAAAAATCAACTTCACCATCTTCAAGCATTTCACCATCTTTGCTTCAACAACATCAATCATCTAACTTGATCTTATATCCAAAGGAGCTTGTGATAACTTGGTCTTATGTCCAAAGGAGCTTGTGATAACTGTCAGAAACAGAGCAAGAAACGAACTGATTATAGGAATAAAATCCTATTCTCCTCTGCACATAGCACTAATGGTTGTGAACATATTTACTCACACTTATCCAATGTTTATTCACGCTTCAAGTAAATGAACATGTGTTGAAGGATGCTTACCTGCATATTCATAGAGTTGCATCCACCAAGTCGTCCAACAATGTGCCATGATCGAATTTGTCTGAATACAAGTTCATTCAAGGATGGACTTAGATAAACACCTAAAATAGTACTAGACAATCCATAAAACTCTAGGAAAATAATTATGAAAAAAGAAGAATCAAAATTCTAAAAAAAATGTTTACCAAAATTATATAAAATAATAAAAGACCCGACACAAACCGTTCTGGAAACATATAATAATAGTGATTCCGAATTCGGGATTCTGACGGCACTGAACTTCTCTTGATCTCCAGCTATCAAATACACATCAAAACATTGCCAAACAACGTGCATAAACATAGTGCTGCTGTCAACTCTTCCCTCTTCACCCGATTCAGTTGGAACCACCAGAGACTTGCCTCCGAAGATATTGGATCTCAGACTTGCTAAGCTCTACAAGAAGAAGCAGAAGTGGTCATATACATGTTCAAAACAATTAGTTGTGATGTTGATATATGTTGAGAAATGTAGAATTAAGTGTGGAGAATATTGAATCTAGTTTCGCTAGGGGAATTCAGTGTAGAAGCGCGCGTTAAGATGGATTACAGAGACCATACATTGTGGTTGAAGTTTTGTAAGTTTAAGATGAATAATGGGGCTGCTAACTGAAAAAAAACTAACAAAAAAAAAAGCTATTGCAAATAGGAACAAGGAAGGTATGTCCGTATCAAGGCAAGCTGCTTCTGACTTTAAAATAGTGGTTATGAAGATGACAATATGGTAACGGGGAATAGCTTTATAAGTTATGGATCAGCTTCCAATTCAAGCTATTTAGCTCCGTTTTCGGATGCAGAAGACGGTCAAGGGGATTGGGGAAGAAGAGCGAAAAAAAAAATCTAAACAGAATGGTTCTGAAGCTATAAAGGGACAGGTTGCTTACAGCTACAATTGCCAAAAAAACATACACAAGGAAAGTAAGGAAAAAAAAAAGATGCAGCTAAAATCATGTATATTTGCAAGAGTTGTAAAAGCACAACGAGGCCATATCTAATTTTTTCTTGCACGTCAAGAACAAGATAATAAGCAAAATCTAGTTGTGTTATTGATAAAAAGGGAAATTAAAGATATGCACCAACTAAATATTGAAGTCTGGTGTCTCTACTTTGCAGTAGAGGACGATATCACAAGAAAAAATGGCAAAAATAAAAAAGAAAAGAAAAGAAGCAAACAGCAAAAGTGACGAGCTGGAATACAAAAATTTACAGCATTCAAGAAAGCAATATTAAGGCAGGAAACGAAGCATGCAACTTAAGGCAAGAAGCATGAAGAAGTAGATAGTCTTTAGCAGCAAGTAAAGAAAATGCAAGTTTCCTTCAGTCATGAGCAAGCATCACACTTTCTTGCAGCAAAATCTGCTAGGCAAATGCAAGTTCACTTACTTGTTAAACTGCACCTTCATTGGATTTGCTGAACCAGTTTTTAAGTGCAGTATGTTGTTCCTTTCTTCCTCAGTCTCTCCTCCATTTGTCCAAAATCACACAATTACATACACATACAACTGACTGAAAGGAAAACTAAAGAAAATTATTAGGAATAAAACGCATGAGCAATTGTTTACCACTGTGTAACAAAGCAGCTATGCAAACTATACCCTCAATCAGATTTTTAGGAGGCATTGAATCAGCGAAAAATCCCAACAAACTAAAGCCCCACCCATTTGAAACAGGCACATAGTCAGATTCCTCAAAACTTAAGATATTTGCAGAAAAATCAACATCAAGATTCATCAGCTTCAGATCATTTTGTTTAAAAGCTTTTTTCTTGGAAAATTCATTACTGAACCTCAGCCAACAGTCATTTAGGGAGTTGTTAACAACATTTTTAGGAGCAGAATTCACTTCAATATTTTTAGGCGCAGAATACCCATCATAAAGCAGAGTTTCAGCAACCACAGATGTAAGGTTAGGGTCGAAATTACCGATAGGATTCTCCTCCATATCGCTTGATGAGGCATTTTCAATCAGAACTTCATCTTCACCATAGGCAGCGTTCATGTTCTGACAAAATTGATCAGCTGGTTCGTGTAGACTCCTTCGAAGAGCTCCAGCGAAATCCATGACATCAGCATTTCTAGCATTATCAGAGAGCTTCAGCGAATCCTCGACATCCACTGGATGGTCAGAGAGCTCTAGGGTGCCAGATGGTGGCGCACACGACGGAGGAGGTGAACCGCCGTTAGTCGCTAGGACTCTCGAAGACTCTCCGGTGAGGTCATTGGCAACGAAGCATCGCAGAGCAAGTGTTCCCGATGGCGGCGCAGTCAACAGTCACCGGAAGAGAGACGAGTCGTCGTGTGAGCTGACCGTCGTTTGACAATCGAACCCCAGAGACAGAGATCGACGGCCACCGGAGGAGACGAGCCGTCGTTTGTCGTTCTAACTCCAGAAGAGTGCTTATGGCGGCGGACTGGTATAGGGTTCCCTTGAGTACCGGCCACCGTGAAACCACCACCCGAAAAGACTATTGAGGCCGATGAAACCACTGTGTGGTAGTCCGACGAAGAATCCGGCGAAGAATCCCCGATTGAGTCGATGGAGGTGTGGCGACGCAAAACTAGGGTTTCTCCAAAAACTAACGAACCACCCTTAAACCACATAATAAGTCAGATCCTTTGGGGGAGTGTCACCGAAAGTGTTAAACCCGGAAGACCGTCGCCGGAACGCCAACGGTCCGCCGCAAGAGGGCGGCGGCGCAACCTAGGATTACTCCGGATTTGGCGGAGACCCCTCAAATCACCCACCAATTTGTTCGCACAGTGACGCAAATGAATAATATGTGATCAGAAAGTTATTTTACTAGGAGGAATTTGAGGAGAAATCGGATAAGTGTGGTGGCGAAGGAAAATGTATCAGCGGACTCAAGATGGGCTAAAAGACCACATGATTAAGTGGCGAAAGACCACGCGACCCAAGTCCATGGTATTTAGTCGGCGTGGATGTTAGATGACGTAGAAAAAGCGTGGTTAATAAAGTTATCTTGTTAATAATAGCGCGATAAGAGCGCGTGATTACATCATATGAAAAACATTAATGCATCACGCGGTTTTCAGTCAGTGATCTATAACCGTTTAAAATATGGTTATAGACCAGCGCGTTCACCTTGCGTTATTCATGTCATAATAGACCACTTTAAGATTAATGACGTGATTACTATGACGTGTGGTCTATGAGCAAAAATTCTTGTAGTGGTATCACTTTGTAGCAGATTCAAAACCTAAAGAATTCACCTGCAAATCAAAATTCGATCATATCACTTTTTTTCACATTCAACTAGTATGAAGCATGTCTTTAGCTTAATTATTGCAGAGAACCATGAAGTCCAACAAAAAGAAACAACAAACAATTTGGTTCACTTTTAACTAGCAAAAATAATCTATTTAGCTGAACTGATACTACCAATAAACAAGAAAAGGCCCAATGAAAAAAGAAACTATTGATAAGCATACCACCATCTTCTTCAAACAAACATCATCATCCTCTCTAATCCACTCATCATTCTCATACATAATACCTTTATCATCATAGCTACTTCACTCATCATCCTCGCTACTCTACTCATTACCACGGAATCTGCAATAATAAATTTGAAAGAGGATCGTTATACAAAGTTAAAATTGATCAATTAACCATAAGTATATGTTTTCACTGGTCTCATATGTTTGATAAAAAGGAATCAAGAGAAAGCTTTAGTTAGCAGAGTGATTGCTATGATGTCCTTGTTATAAGCTTCGAATGCAAAACATCAGTCACCTGAATCAGACAAACAATTCGAAACAACAATATATGTAATGACATTAGGACTAACTCCCCTATCCATCATCTTCCTCTCTCGACAGTGTCTACGAAAACAACACTATGTAAACAGGCACATAGGCAACCGATTTGAAAATCAAAATATCTAGCCTCTTCAACCTTATCATCTTTGCACAAAAATGACACAACAATAGTATAAAATTAATACTCTCTCTACCCCATAATTGTTGTCACATTTTTCTTTTTGGACCGTCCCACAATTGTTGTCTCATTCTAAAAAAAGAAGAAGTAATTTTACACTAGAAATTGTCTCGTTTTTTGTGCGCCAATTGTTTTACGCACAAAACATAACCCTCCTTAATCTATGTGTCGAAAAGTTTTGAGACAATAATTATGGGAAGGATATAGTATTAATTAACATTGCAAAATTTGAAAATATATAAATAAAGCATGATTTTTATTACAATTAACTGTAGAGATGATCAATATTTAGAATTAATTTTTCGCTAAGACAAGACTGCCATAACTTTGAAAACTTCAAGATGATGATGATTATTATTATTAATTCAAACCTAATGATGCATGTGATACCAAAAGAAAGTTAATTCATGCATAACACAAAAAGGGATACTATCCTGTTGAATCACATATTAAAGCAAGTAATGTTTTAAACATATATATAACATTTTTGTTCCATGCATAATCCACTCAGGTTATGATCTTTAACAGAATCCAAAATAAGTTACATCTCTTAAAATTCAGGACTAACCTCGAGAACTCATAAGTAATGGGTTTCTTGTCAAAAGAAAAAGAGGCAGTGACGTGAAGTTCAGTCCATGGATTCAGTTGAAATTGCTTGGCACAAGTGAAAGCTAAAGGATTGCAGTCCACTAATTCAATCTTTATAAATGCACATCCATCCCTCCACGGCCAGCACATTTGTTTTAGTTTGTAGCAATGTTTCAAGCTTAGGTAGCTAAGCTTATCGAAGCTACCATATCTTGGTTTCCATTGGAGCAAATCAGTGTCTTCAATTAGAAGAAATTCAAGACTCGAAAAAATTCCCTCTTGTGCTTCCCAAGTTGGACCCCGAAAGGCGTAGGATCGCAATTTAAGCACTTGAAGATCTGGCAAAGAGCCAATCACATCCATGTATTCCCAAGGAAAACCCATGCCACTCAAATGTAACTTTTTCAATCCACGTGGCAACATCAATGTACTCGTAGTTGCATAGACATACTTAATCACAGGATTTATGATACTACATTTAAGTGTCTTCAAACTTTCAAGTGTTGAAATGCAACAAAAGAAGCTCAAAAGATCGTTATGGTCCTCGTAAGGCATCAACTTAATCTGAACTCCTAATTTCCTTATATTAGGAATTCTTCTAGAGACTTCCAAGATAGTGCCAATACTAGCATTCACACCTACAAGTGTTGAGAGCCTTTCCAAAGTAGCATACCGATTTGGAGCTCGGAGGCTCCTTCCCAATATCTCGATATGCTCTAACCCTAGCATATCCCATATTTGTATTGGTAGATATGATGGAGCTCTACAACATATAATGTTGATATGTGGATGGATAATCAAGACTCCAAGGTTGAAAAGTTTGGATATGGTTGTAGGGATTTCTCCGTTACAAGTTAGAGCAAGGTACTTTAGATGGACTAGTGTGAGAATTTCTATTGGGAAACTATAGAAACGTTGTTTAAGGCGTCTAATTCCTAAGCAACGTGAAACCAACATCTATTGGGATTTGATCTGGTGGTAAGGACCATAAAAATAGAGAGAACGTGTAGAAGATGCACAGTTCAATCTCGGGAGTTGCAAAATTCTTTGATTCCAAATAAAAGTTATTTTGGAGACACAAGCTTGTGACCTTTTAGAACTTCTTCTTCTTGACATCATGAAGCTTCTTTAAGACATGATAAAACTTGTCCTTCCTAGCTTCCCTCTACACACATGCCTCCACGCACAATGAAGGTGACAATTTTTATACATGCATCGACCAATTTCTGACCAAAAATGCTCTTTGTGTTGTATAAAACAAGTCTCTTATCAAAACAAAGTTCGCTCAAGCATTTCCAAACAAACTCTTCCATATATTGTATTCTATTTGTGTTATGAAACCATCCCTCAACGGTCAACATGTTGATGATCTTGGATGAGGGGGTTGCATAATCTGGAGGGAAAACCCCCATAAACAGAAAAGGCATTTTGAGTTGTTGAGGTAAGTAGTCGTAACTTGGGTAAAGTACCTTAGATATTTGATTATGTGCATCCTCAAAGACTGAATTTCTTTCTTCAGCTACATCATTCCAGAAATCTGGGTCTGTATTCCGGGAATTTGATAGAATGTCAGCAACAGTGACTATCAAGAGAGGAAGACCTTCACATCTCTTGGCAATTTTGGTAGCGGCTTTGAGAAGCTGAGGAGGGCAAATCTCTTTATCACCAAACACCTTCTCGCATAATAGTTCCTTACTTTCTTCTTCATTCAAAAACCGCACCTCTCTCTCTTTTCGGTAGTACCCTCCAATTGTGTCTGACTGTCGAGCGGTAACCAAGATTTGAGTATCTCCGATGTTTGTTAAGGAATCGATCAAGGAATCGAATTCCTCTCTCTCCCATACATCATCGAGCACAATGAGGCATGTTTCACCCTCCAATAACTCTTCCAAGGAGCCTCCTACATTTTCATCTCCACACAGTTGAGCTTGAATGCCTCGTAAAAGTTGACTGACTGGTTGAGGTTTTCTGCCTACTGTGACCCACGCGCGACACTTTTCAAAATGGCTCATGATTTCTGGATCTTGAAAAATTTGCATAGCAAGAGTTGTCTTCCCAACGCCTGCCATTCCAACAAGTGGGATGAACTCATACATTGAACTCATAAGAGATCCTTTAAGTTGTTGGAATTGATTCGATAATCCAATCATCTTTGACTCGGTTCCAGGAAAACCAATTATTGAGGAAATAGCCTCGTCGTCTTCAGGCATATTCCGTAATTCAGAAATGTATTCCCTCCGCGTATACTTGAGAGCGTGGATCAAGGAATGAACATCATCTTGTAGGGGCCGCAGATCAATGAAAAATAAAAATACATATCTATCACCCCCACTCCCACCTCTTCTAGATTGTGAAGCGTGAGACTGATTGATGATTATTGGCGGGGGAAGGTATTCCAATA
Source organism: Salvia rosmarinus (assembly GCA_036937905.1). Taxonomy (NCBI): domain Eukaryota; kingdom Viridiplantae; phylum Streptophyta; class Magnoliopsida; order Lamiales; family Lamiaceae; genus Salvia; species Salvia rosmarinus. The sequence continues at coordinate 5,309,535 of CM072820.1, read as the reverse complement.
TGCTGGTTTGGAATTCCCATACTCTCTCTTCCATTCCTCCATCTCCATCTACATGCTCTGGAGGAGGGCTTTGCAATTGTGAAAGAATCTGATCTGTGAGAAGGAATTCTAATAAGTCTTCAAATTTCCACAGTATCTCTTTGATTCGTCCATCCAAAGCATTCACCTTCTTCCTGCTTCTGCTTTTGCTGGTGTCGTCCAATCTCTGCAGAATTTCTTGCAAGGGCAGCAACTCCTTGTAGGCGAGTTGTATGATGTGCAGAGAGGGCTCAACAAGACTAAAATGAGAAGAATGGCGAATATAGTCTATTGTATTCTGCAGAGAAACGGCTGCACCATAAGCCGTCATTCTTCAGAGACTGGTTGTGGTAGTGTTGGTGGTGGCCAAAGTAATAAAGTTGGAGAAGTTGGTAATGGTGGCCGAAGATCTGAATGTGGTGCTGATGGTTCTGGTTGCTGTTGGTTTTGGTGGAAGGAATAAAGTGGGAGGAATTGGTAATGCTGAAACAAGTGTATTAATTAGGTAAGTGAGTACAGTAATATTAAATCTCATTGGCATGCTCACATCTGCTGTAAGAATTAATTTATTGTTATATGATAATTCATAAAATTGGGACATTGCATGTGCATACTTCTTGTAACATCGACGCCACAAGTTGCACTCTATTTTATATTATGTATATTTATTATACTCTATATGGGAATTGATAAATTTACTTAGTATACATCATTCAAAAGCAGATTTGCGTGTCGGCATATCGATTTGCATTTGTTACAAAAATCGAGCCTTAATAATAAAATAGAGTGCAACTTGTGGCATCGATGTTACAACAAGTATGCACATACAATATCCCAATTTATGAATCATTATATAACAATAAATTAATTCTTACAGCAGATGCGACCTTGTTAATGAGATTTAATATTACTATTGTCACTTACCTAATTAATACACTGGTTTAATTCTAAATTTTATAGCCAACCGACATATTTTTTTCACCAGTTTCCCCGTTACCAACTCCTCCCACTTTATTCCATCCGCCAGCATGGGACATTGCATGTGCATAGTTGTTTTAACATCGAGGCCACAGTCTTGATAAACGTAAAATTAATTTTTAATTTAGGGCAATAGCTTGAGAAACGTAAAATTAATTTTTAATTTAGGGCAATAGTCTTGAGAACGTAAAATTAATTTGTAATTTAGGGCAATAGTCTTGAGAAACGTAAAATTAATTTTTAATAGCTAGCTGAAAAGTGTTTGCCAGCTGTACCCATGATTTAATTGGAGCTTCGTATTTTATTATCTGGCCATGATTTACATTTTACATTACAATCGTTGATCTTCCTTGAAGTTTCTTTTTCTTTTTCTTTTTTACTTGGGGGAAGTTTTATATATGCATTGTTCTTTATTTACTATCGATATCCCTATAATTAAAAAGATTTATTTGAATTTGCCATATCCTTATTATATGTTTACTTTAATGATATAAATAATTATATTATATCTATATAATATTTTGTGATAAATATACATAATAATTTATACTTTAAGCGGCAACAACAACAATTTTAGCCCTTAAAGCGTGTTGGAGTTGCAGGTTGACGAATGCTACGTTTTGCTAATAAAGCATCAATTAATCTCGACATTTCTAGACATCTTGCACGAGACTAATGCATACAATTACAAAGTTGAAAAACACCTAAGATTGATGTTAACGAGATTTATATGAAGTGTTATGTAACATTGAGATGGCGGCTTGTATGACGCAGGAATGAAATGAGAATGGAATATTGATTCCTACGTTCATTCTCAATCTTATGATGGTAAGATTTTATGGTAGGAATCACTATTCCCGAAGAAATGCTTATTCCCATGAATATGGGATTAGTCATTCCTCCCCTATCCCATGGTATTAGATATTCCCATAAATATGAGATTAGTCAAATTTATTTATTTTTATTAACAAAATTATTCTCATTTATTTTTATCTTATAAAAATAAATTTATTTATTTTTTCTAACATACTATGGTCTGAAGTTTGACCAGGGGGCTACATACCTAGAGCTTACACGGGAGTACCAACTCTTATATCTTGTACCAGACATTGACTTAGGACAGTTCTTGGTGAAATTCACTCGCTTTTGGGTGGATGCTCATGTTCACTAGGTGATAGATCTAGACGGCATTCAACGACTTACTTGTCGATTGCCATCTAATTGGCATGGCTATGAGAGAGAGATCTCAGGAAAGTATACCCACGGTATAGGTAGTGGTTCGGATTGTGAGGTAGATTTATCGAGATTTGTGCACAACGTGTGTGGATCAGCACCTATGAGGCTTATTTTCCTCTTAGCAGGATGCACAGTGTGAGATTGCAATATAGTCGTACTTGGAGATAGACGATTTTTTGAGCATAGAGTACAATTCTAACGATGGGCACTCAACAACCTAAAGAAGATTGTGTGAGACTTGTGTATAGACAGTGGATCGTGTGGTAGATAGCATGGTTAGTATGTAAGAAATAGGTGTATTTTTGTAACGTCGCATGATTTAATATATCTAGTGATGACCATAGTTATAATGTAGATAGGACGTCACACCATGTACGTAGTCGGTTAGATAGATCAGTATATGTAACAGACATATGGAAGTCATCGTTGAGACATTTTGATGGAATATATGATGGTCTTGTATGGATTTTTGTAAAATCAGTACCTGGTGAACGAGATGTTGTTGTTCCACGTTCTTAATGAAGTTATGTGTTAAGAATTGATTTAAAATATGTTTGAGAATGAATTGACAACAACAGTTTTGCATAAGATAAGAAAAATGCCTCCTAAAAGAGCACTGAGACGCAGAGGAGGAAGAATTCCACGACCTGAATGACAAGAAGCACCACTACCACCGCCTAGTAGAATCAAGGAACTATTTTTCAAACAGAATCCACTATCTTTCAATGGAACCGAAGGCTCAGCTGAAGCCGAGCTTTGGGTTAGGACGATGGAAAGAATTTTTGACTTTCTATACTGCATGGATCAAGAGAGACTCTCTTATGTGACGTTTCAAATGATGGGATCGGTAGATTTCTGGTGGAAGGCCACAAAGAAAATCGTGACTCCTGAAAAGGCGGAGAATTTTACTTGGGAAGATTTCAAAACACGTTTGTATGATAAGTACATTCCGAAAAGCTATAGGAAAAGACAAGAGATTGAATTGGTCTTAAACAAGAAAATACTTCGGTGACAGAATACAATCGGATATTCTATGACATGTCAAGATTTGCTCCACATCAGGTGGACACTGATGAGAAGATGACAGACAAATTTCGATCTTGATTGAAGCATGAGTTTAGTGTATCTCTTGCTAGTCATGGAACAATGACTTATGTCGAGGCTCTGAGTAGGGCTCTGGATATTGAGGAAGCATTACCGGAAGAGAAAACAACAGTTGCCCAGACAGACAAGGGCAAGAGAAAATGGGATGAGAATCTTAATTAAGAGAAAGACAACTATAATACTCAGGTTATCAAGAGGCCGTGGCAAGGAAACCAAGGATAGAGACAAGGACAAGGGCATCAAGTAGCCTTATTAAGTGCATTTCTATTTTTTTCGTGATATGGTTATATATATTTTATATTAACTTTCTAAATATATATACACATATATATAAAAATTTTATAATATTTTATAATTTTACTTGAATAATTGTTGATGTAATTTTATTTTATTTTTCTATTATTAATTTAAATCAATAATTATTACGGTGCATCGCACGAAGGTCAAATCTAACAATCAACTCTACTAATCAAGTATTAATTAAAATAATTAAGTCCTATAAAAATAATTGTAAACCCCAATTGGATATAATAAAACCTAATTAATAATTGTAACACTGATTTAATCTTTAATAAAATTGAGCGCAATGTTCCAAAATAGCATACTGATTGCTATAAAAGTATACAAACATTGGTCAGATTCAACTATTTCTTCTACTTTGATCTCATCGTATGAAAATTTCAAGATTTTATCGAATGAAATACGAGAACAATTTAAAAGACAAATTATTTTGAGTGCGTGATTAGAGGCTGAAAGAACCTCACTATGTTTTGAACAAAACCTTGTTTAGCCGCCTATAGTTTATCAAGTTAACAAGTAATTACCAAAATCATTGAGCTAAATAATTTCTCACGATTTCAATGCACATTCTCAATTCAAACACAACGTGTGTGTGTGCAGACCATATTGCAGCCAAAAAAGGAATCCATGTATCACAACACTCTTCAAAGGATTTATTCCAATCTTGTTTCCAAGCCAAATTTTGGATCCCATGTTTTTTGGCCTAGTTAGAACCCTAATAGACTTAGGGTTAGAGTTTGATTATTATCTATTTAATAACCGTTTTTCCCTATAATCTGTATCTGAAAATCATAGTGAAATCTTTAGTTTGGTGTTGCGCCCAGACGTAGTCGCAAGATGAAATGGGTAAACAATTCTCGTGTTCTTTATTTTCTGTCGTGATTGTAGTGTGCTTTTTTTGCAACAGTTCAAATAAAATTCAGGTTCAAAAGATTCATTTACATAAAACTTGATCAATTTACTATCTATATACCTAAACTAGCAGATATTTTGAGAAGTACGCCATTGAAGAAGTGTTTTGATCGATCTTAATTTCGTAAGGGAAATAAATGCGCAAGAACACCAAGAATTTACGTGGTTCGATCTATGAATAAGATCTACGTCCACGGGGGGAGAGAGAGTATTCGTGTATTGATAATATGAGGAGTGATTACAAAAAGTGTAGATGGTCTATTCTGTCTAATCTAACCTCTATTTATACATAAATGTATTGACCTAGATCTTGAATCCGAAGTCTTCTCTAACTAGGATTCGAGATCCTATCCCTCTTGAATTAGGATTCTTTTAGATATGGCCGAGCTTTCTGCGTTCCCCTTGGTTTTAGGAGTCTTCATGGGCGAACTTGTCGGGCCGAGCTTGATGTCGGGGTTACTTGTATTGGGCACGATGCTTGGGCACAGTAGTTGGGCGTATCCTATCAACCCCCCAAAAAGGCGAAATGAGGTCATCTTTGGATTGGGGTTGTTTATGACGAGCGGGCGTGAGCGATCCTTGACATTCTTTTACGTGTCGACTTTGTGTGTCGATGCTTCGACGTCGTATATCGTATCGTGATCGCGGGCGTCTGCGAGGTCATGTGTGCTGTTTGTATCTACGGCGAGGTGTTACGGCTTTTCCGACGAGGCGTTATGCCGAGGTCTTGGCTTCACCGACGGGCGTTATGCGAGGTCTTGGACGGCTTCGGCGGGCGTTAAGCGAGGTCTTCGACCGCTTCACGGCGGGCGTTAAGCGAGGTCTTCTTCGCTTCACCGACGGGCGTTAAGCCGAGGTCTTCTTCGGCTTCACCGATGAGGCGTTAAGCGAGGTCTTCGACCGCTTCACCGACGAGGCGTTAAGCGAGGTCTTGACGAGCTTCACCCGACGGTGTTAAGCCGAGGTTTTCGACCGCTTCACCGACGAGGTGTTGCCGAGGTCTTCGACCGCTTCACCGACGGCGTTAAGCGAGGTCCTCTCGACCGACTTTACCTGACGAGGTGTTATGTCGAAGTCTTTGGGATGGCTTCACCTGTCGAGGCGTTATGCCGAGGTCCTCTGACTGACTTCACCTGATGAGGTGTTATGTCGAAGTCTTTGGGATGGCTTCACCTGTCGAGGCGTTATGCCGAGGTCCTCTGACTGACTTCACCTGACGAGGTGTTATGTCGAAGTCTTTGGGATGGCTTCACATGTTGCGGCGTTAAGCCGAGGTCCTCTGACTGACTTCACCTGTCGAGGTGTTATGTCGAGGCTGAAATGGGATTTTCTGCCGCTGCCGAGTACTGGACGAGGGATACGCATTTAATGTGCATTAAATGTGGCAGCGGTTGTATTCCCGATAAAGTGCATATTGGGAGAATGTCTTCCTTGATACGCAATTCCTCATATCACTTTTGCTATTTCAAAATTTCAGACTTTCAAACTTCTGAGAAAAACGTATAACCGTCGCCATTGTTGTCCCTGAGTTCATCACCATCATCCTCGAAAAAACAAAAAGTAAGTTATGGCTTCCTCTTCTTCTAAATCTTCTGAGCTTCGTATTGTGTCTGTGCCGCCGTCGGATTCATCGGCGGTTTTGCGCGCTCCCCCCTTTAGGGATTTTGGTAAAGTGTCTTCTTTTTCTTCCATTTTAACAATCTCCGATATAAAGGAGATTGTCTCCCAATACCATATTTCTGATATAATATATGTTGCCCCCCATCCGGCGCATAGGGTTTGTGCCCCTCCGGAAGGTTTGTTCTGTGTCTGAAGGCGACCTCCGGGCTGGTCTTCGTATTCCTATCCTCGTGTATATGTCGAACTTCAACGGATGTTGGCATATCACTTGCCCAACTTACGCCAAATTCTTTCCGGCATTTGGTGGGCCTAGGTGTCTATGCCTATCGGCATGATTTTCCTTTCACCTTGGGGCTTGTTCTCCGTTTTTTGCAACTGAAGGGAGGTTCGGGGTGGTATTATTTATCACCCGTCGTAAATTCAAAGCTAAGATAAAGTCGAAGATCTCGAAGCTGGCGAAGAAGTTTTCTTTTGTCGGTTCGATGGATCTCTGAGTTTACATGGCGATCGGAGAAGATCGCCGATATGGTGGTTGACGAGATTGATGGTGGCACGGAGGAGCCTTTGGACAAAATAGGTCTCGTGGATGAGGCCTTTCTGGGGCCGAGCTAGCGGCTGAGGGCTTAGCCTTATGATCCTGCCACCGGGGTGGAGTCGGTGAAGGTGAGGCCCTCCTTCTCTTACATCTTTTGTTCTTGATTATCCTTGTTGATGCGACTTATATCTTTTCTTTATAGTGAACTTGATCGAGAGAAGAAGAAGAGGAAGGAGTCGGTAGCGGTGTCGAGCTCCCCTCCTCGTTTTTGAAGGATGTCGAGGATATTCTGAAGCGAGCGAGGAGGCTTCGGAGTCTCCTGAGCCGCAGCCTCTTAGGCGCTATAAGAGATTAAAGCCTGCTATCCCCGAGGCCTCGGTTCTTGCCGACCACAGATGTGTCGTCGTTGGCTCTCGGTGACCCCCTACCTTCCGAGGTAGCGACTTATCCTTCTTCCTTGTGAGTAATATAAATAATGTATTCTTTTGACCTGATGGGATTTTGTATAGGGGGCTGAGGTCGTGTCGGCCGAGGTGGCTAAGATGTCCGCCGGGATGGCCCAGATGTCCGGTTTCATAGAGGACTTCTTGAAAGTCTTTGTTGCTTGATTTGTGGGGTGGCCGGTATCTTAAGAAATGGAGGAGAAAAGACTCTCCTCGTCCAGGAGATTAGCGAGGCCGAGGCAAAGATCCGGGACCTCGTCAAATAAAAGGCGGCGAACACGGTAGCTATCGAGGCGGCGGCGGCGAGGCGATGGAGGCGGCAGGCTAGGGGGCGGTGAAGCCGCGGTGGAGGCAGTCGCCTTAATGAAGGCGAGTTGGAGGAGGCTCGGCGTCGGGAGGCCGAGGTAGCGAGCTCGCAGGGAGGTTCTTGGGCTTACGCGGAGGCTATTCCTCTCTGGGGCTTCTCGGGATGGTTGGTGGCCTGGTGAGATCCTCAATAAGCGCCGTCTCGGATCTGCAATCGAAGAAGTCGCCGAGGACTACCCAGTGGATAAATCAGTATGGGTATGAGGAAACAGAGGATGATGTCCCGAGGCGGGCCTATTTTGATGTCCTTGTCCGCGGCCTGAAGGAGCTTCCCGTGCTACGGACCCGACCTCATCTTGATCTTTGCGACCGTGGAGTCTGTTCGCGCCTGCCCCGTGGACCGGGATCACGGCCCCGGCGCTAATGGCCGATCTTACAAAGAGGTCGGGGATCTTTGCGGTGGGGTTTCAAGGAGGCGAGGCTCGGCGGTTCTGAGAGGCAGGTGGATTAGGTGAGATTCTGGCGAAGAGGCGAGGCTTTCCGAGCTCGGGCGGTGAGGTGGGCAGGCCGGAGCTTACGGAGGGTCAGTTGATCCTTTTTTTTTTTGAATGTAAATGTACATGTTTACGCCTAAGGGCATATTAATAAAATCACAAGTTTGTGTTAAGAAACTTATCTTTTTATTCAGTTGTCGCCTGAAATGCTTGATGCTTCTCCTTGGTTGAACCAAATCGAAGACTTGTCGCGGGCTCTGGAATTGAAAGAGGTCGAACTCCTCCATATAAAGGGACAGCTGGGTCATGTGCAGGCAGAGTCTGATATTAAGCGTAGAGCTGCCGGGAGGCTGTGACGAGCTCCAGGCTCGTCTTTTGGAATGGAGGAGTGGTTCGAGGTCGCATGAGGAAGGCTAAATTAATAGGCGAGGAGCATGCGAGTGCGATGAGGTCATCCATCGAAATGGTGGGATGACTATCTCGGATGTTGAAGCGAGGTTGTCGAGACCGCGCCCGTTGTCGAGGTCTTGGCGTGAATATGGTGGACCTCGGCGATTATTTGGCAGTTATTTGAATTAAAAGGCTCGGAGGCATATACAATACCGTCCGCTCGACAACCACAGCCCGAAGAAATGCTTCGTCCGGATGCAGAGGCCTCTTCTTCTGTCGGGGCTTCTATGCCTGCTCGGACTACACTATCCACTCCGAATTTTGACGATCCGGAGTGGATAGCTCAAGAGAGGCGCGCTAGGGCCCAAGAACGACGTGGATGCTCCAGGAGCCGAAGCCGGGCGTCATCTAGCGACCGAGGCCGAGCTAGCAGAGCTCATAGCGTAGATCGAGGACGAGGTAGAGGTAGGATTAGTATAGATGAGCTGTTGAATACCGATTTTGCAAGGGATTGGCTCAGTTTTTCCCGGTCTCCTCCGCCTTTGTAATATGTAACCTGCATAACTTATTTTTGAAATAAGAAAGATTCATTTGCTTCGTATTGACTTTATATTGAACTAAAGTAATATATGAAGGGAGTTCGTCCTTGTAGAGAGTTCCGTCTTCGGAATAAACGAAGGAATCCGTTCTCGTACAAAGGTAGCTCGTCCTCGTAGAGAGTTCCGTCTTCGGAATAAACGAAGGAATCCGTTCTCGTACAAAGGTAGCTCGTCCTCGTAGAGATTTCCGTCTTCGGAATAAACGAAGGAATCCGTTCTCGTACAAAGGTAGCTCGTCCTCGTAGAGATTTCCGTCTTCGGAATAAACGAAGGAATCCGTTCTCGTACAAAGGTAGCTCGTCCTCGTAGAGATTTCCGTCTTGAATAAGCGAAGGAATCCGTTCTCGTACAAGGTGGCTCGTCCTCGTGAGATTTCCGTCTTTGAAGGAATTCGTTCTCGTCTGAAGGTGGTTAGTCCTCGTAGAGAGTTTCGACTTGAAGGAATTCGTTCTCTGCGAAGGTAGCTCGTCTCGTAGAGATTTCCGTCTTGAAGGAATCCGGTATCTCGTACAAGGTAGATCGTCCTCGAGAGATTTCCGTCTTCGAAGGAATTCATTCTCGTCTGAAGGTAGTTAGTCCTCGTAGAGAGTTTCGACTTGAAATAAGCGAAGGAATCTGTTCTCGTATGAAGGTATGGGTTCCTTTTTTGCGAGGTCATCGGAGGGTGGTCCTTATCATCTACATAAGTACCGTCTTGATATAAGCGAAGAAATCGATCTCGTATGTAGGAATGGTTCTGTTTTGTCGAGGTCATCGGGAGGGTGGTCCCTTATCATCTACATAGAGTACCGTCTTGATATAAACGAAGAAATCGATCTCGTATGTAGGAATGGTTCTGTTTTTGCGAGGTCATCGAGAGGGTGGTCCCTTATCATCTACATAGAGTACCGTCTTGATATAAGCGAAGGAAATCGATCTCGTATGTAGGCATGCGGCGTTTAAATTTACCTTCGTATGAAACGAAGGTAATCGACCTCCGTCGAGGAATTTGTCCTCCGTAGAGGATATATAATAATGGTGAAGATTAATTATGCATTAGTGACAAATAGAACTTGCAAAAATAAAATTTTATTGATAAAAGGGCGTGACCACCAAATAAGACTCGGACTCTAAGCAGGACTTTAAAGGCACGACCGAACAAGACTCGACCTTTGACACTTATGCATAATATCTCTTGGATGAATGATGTGCCATCGTTGGGTAATTGCTCACTTAGACAATTGGGCGAGCTTATAGGCCCTTCTCGAGGACTTTGTCGACCGGTGAAGGTCCTTCCCATGTCGCTTCGACTTGCCTGCTGTGACTTCTTGACTTCATTATTCGGTCTGAGGTCGCCCACTTAGAATTGTCGGGTTTTAACACGCTGGTTGTAATACCGAGCTACTTGTTGCTTTGTCTGAAAGCCTTGATGTGGCGAGGTCTCTCTTTTCTCGAGTAGATCTAGATCGGCTCGTAGATTTTCCCATTTGCTTGACGGAGAAGTCGATGGTGCAGGGACTCGGTACTCCAATTCTGCGGGATCCTTGCGGTTCCATACACCAAAGCGTAGGGGCGTTTCTCGGTTCGAGGTCCTTGGTGTTGTTCGATATGACCATAAGACTGTGGTAAATTTTCCACCCAAGGCCCTTAGCTCGGTCGAGGCAGTCTTGATCCCTTCACGATGGTCGGTTGGTGACTTGATCGACCATTTGCTTGAGGATGGGCCACCGAGGTGAATTTTGTTGGATCCAAGCTCTTGACACCACCGAATGTCTTATCGGTGGTGTGTTCCGTTATCCGAAAGGAGGATGTGAGGGATACCGGCGACACCTACGTTCTTCGAGGCGAGTTGAGGCGTTCTTGCTTGTGATTTTTACGAGGGCTCGGCCCACCCACTTCGTGAAGTAGTCAATCGCAACAATTAGGAATTGAAGGCGTCACGGTGCTTTACAAAAGGGTCCCACGATGTCGATCCCCATTGCATAAGCGGCCAAGGGCTCTGTATGGGGCGAGGTCGGTCTGCGGTAGCAATGCGTTCCCATGGGTTGGCACTTGGACACTTTTCACAAGGCGATCGAGTCTGGAACATCGTTGGCGATAGTATCCCATCTCGTGACTTTTTTCGACAAGGCTCGGGGTCGATGTGACTTCGCATGATCCTTCGTGCCTTCTCATGAGCGTAATCAGCTCGGTTCGGCCCCAAGCACCTTAAGAGGTTGGAGATATGACTTTCGTATAGGACCCCCTGCTCGATCGTATATCGCGATTTGTTGAGGATCCTCTAGCTTCCGACTTGTCGTGAGGCGATTAGCCTGTAGGAAAACGTATGTTAACCCTCGCCCCGAGGATCCATCTTGGGTGTTTAATTCACCATACATTGATTATAAACCTAGCATGCGTCTATATAATTAATCGCAACACGTAGGGGTTTTCACGTGTTTACCTTTGGATCTGTCGAGGTGGATCGAACGGGATGAACGGATCGAATGGTCGAGACTCGTGCTTTGACCTTCTGGACTGTATCCCGGATGCCCAATCTCCAGCGTCGGTGAGGGCGATCTAAGGAGAATGCTTGGAAAATCACCCTTTGCTCTCTTCACTAAAACTCACGAAAATTTTCTCTCAATCAACATGAGATGATGAAAATATGTGTGGGATTAATGAGCATTAACTAGACTTTATCTCATACCTTATATTTATAATGCACTACCTTAATCCCATATGGAAATTACCATAATCCTATATGGAAATTACCATAATCCTATATGGAATATTACCATAATCTTAGGATTATTTCCATACTCTCATGATTATTTCCATACTCTGGGATTATTACCATAATCTTATATGGAAAGGATCTATGCATATACCATAAATATAATATTATCCTTGTGGGATAAAGAGAATAAAATCTTGCCATAGGAGCAATAGGGGCGATTTTCCTCTTTACTCACGACTGGATGGGCCAGCCAGGGGATCAAATCACAAGGAATAAAGATGGGCCTCAAATAAATTAATTATCTTATGTTGACCGAACATAAATTAATTTATAAACATTTATTCATGCCACTAGAGAATAAATCTTGACTTACCTTTATTACCGAAGTTGAGTCGGGCTTGCACTTAGACATTCTGAATCCCGTATTTAAGATATCGAGCGTCCATTAATCATTTACGACAATCATTGCTTAAAGCGATTAATAACTTCATTTCCTTAAGTAGTACCACTCAACCTTATTATTGTACTTGAGCTAACTCAACTGCGGGGTTTAGTACAATAAACCTTTGAGCTCCTTAAGGGGCGTCATCGTCCTTAACGGATCGGTGACTCGTCTGAGATAACTAGCGTGACATCAACCACGCCACCACCGAGATCGCGGAGAATCTTGGGTTAGAACTATAACCCTCACTCATAACAAATCAAAGTGATGGTCGAACTCATACTCACCTAATACCTTATCGAGGTTTAGATCATCGTAAGTCACCGAGATCTTGGTTCTTCACGACGGTCGGAAGAAGAACACATCTCCTTGTGATCCTTCAATACGCGTGCGGGGCGTACCGGCATAGAACAAGCAACTAAGTCAAGTCACTTCTTATCTATCTGCTGACCTAAACCGACAACTCGTCCTTAAGTCGTCTCGGTGTGAAACTTTTTATATCTCATTAAGCGACCAATCATACAGACTTACGTGATCTTCTACACATTGTATGATCTAACTTATATATGAGATAAGGGACACGAGATATATGCAATCAAGTATTCAAATCGGATAGGAGATTGTAATAGTGGTAACGAAACATTGTATACAAGCTCAACCAAAGCGCTTTCGGTATACAAATCCAACAATCTCCCACTTATACTAAAGCAAACTTTTAGTATACAATGTGTCTCTACTAGCTATTACACAACCATCACTTTGCTTCTCCCACTTATACAAAAGTTTCCTTTCTAAGTGGGTGCCATCTAGCAATTCAAGCCCTCTAACATCCCCGGCGTAGACTTATTGCGGCGGGCTTTAGTGAATGGATCCGCTAGGTTATCCGTCGTATCAATCTTTGCAATCGACGCCCCTCAATCTAACGATTTCTCGTATGACATGGTACTTTCTCTCTATGTGTTTGGTCGCCTTGTGGGTGCATGGTTCCTTGAGTTTGTCATTGCACGAGTTATCACGATGAACTATGATACTCTTGGGCAAACCGGTACCACGTCTAGATCCTTGAGGTAGTTCTTGAACCATACCGCCTCCTTAGTAGCCTTGAGCGGCTACATGTTCGACTTCCATGGTGAGTCCGCAATGCATCATTGCTTTGCACTCCGCCGGATCTGCTCCACCTCACAAGGTAAACACATAGCCGGGTTGACTTTTTCTCATCACGGTCGGACTTGGAAATCCAGTGCAGTATAACCCAGGCATTAGACTATCGCATGGTAAACTAGCCTATAATCTCGAGTCCTTTCGGTGCTTGAGTATATGCTTCTGCAGTCGATGTGCTTGTCGAGGTTAGGCGATATCATGCCTACCGCATAGCGGATATCGGGCCTCGTGCGTAGCATTGCGTACATGAGACTTCCCTATGGCGGTAGCGTAAGGAACTTGTCTCATTTCCTCTATCTCCTGGGTCATGGGTGTGTTGTGTCTTAGATAAAGGGCGCCATGTGCGAATCTGTTGGATTTGTATCTTGAAAGCGGTTTGGTTGAGCTTGTATACAATGTTTCACATTACCACTATTACAATCTCCTATCGATTTGAATACTTGATTGCATATATCGTGTCCCTTATCTCATATATAAGTTAGATCATACGGTGTGTAGAAGATCACGAAATGCGTATGATTGGTCGAGCAATGAGATATAAAAGTTTCACTGGTGAGGGCGACTTAAGGGACGAGTTGTCGGTTTAGGCTGCGATATAGATAAGTGACTTGACTTAGTTGCTTGTCTGTCTTTGATGCGTCTCGGCGTATTGAAGGATCACGATGAGATGAGTTCTTCTTCGACCGTCGTGAAGAACCAAGATCTCGGTGACTTACGATGATCTAAACCTCGATAAGGTATTAGGTGAGTATGAGTTCTTGACCATCACTTTGACTTGTTATGAGTGAGGGTTATATGTTCTAACCAATTCTCCGCATCTTGGGTGGTGGCGATCTTGTATGTCACGCTAGTTATCATGTCAGTCACCGTATCCGTTTAGGATGATGGCGTCCCTTAAGGAGCTCAAAGGTTTATTGTACTAAACCCTGCGAGGTTGAGTTAGCTCAAGTACAATAATAAGGTTGAGTGGTACTACTTAAGAAATGAAGTTATTGTCGTTTTAAGCGATCAGTTGCTATAAATGATTAATGGACGTTCGATATCTTAAATCGAGGGATTCGTAATGTCTAAGTGCAAGCCGACTCAACCGGTAATAAAGGGTAAGTCGACATTCTTTCTCTAGTGGCATGATCGAATGTTTATAAATTAATTTATGTTACAGGTGAACATAAGATAATTAATTTATTTGAGGCCCATCTTTATTCCTTGCATTTGATCACTGTTTGGCCCGTCGAGGCCCGTGCTTGAGGAAAATCGGCGCCCCTATTGCTCGATTGGCGAGATTTTATTCTCTTTATCCACATGGATATAATTATATTTATGGTATATGCATAGATCCTTTCCATATAAGATTATGGTAATAATCTTGAGAGTATGGAAATAATCTGAAGTATGGAAATAATCCTAAGAGTATGGTAATATTCCATATAGGATTATGGTAATATTCCATATAGGATTATGGTAATATTCCATATAGGATTAAGGTAGTGCATTATAAATATAAGGTATGAGATAATGTCTGGCTAATGCTCGCATATTGCAAGCATAATTTTCGGCCATCACGTATTAAGATTCTCGAAAATTGTGAAGAGCTCGGGTGATTTTCGGTGCATTCTCCATAGATCGTCCTCACTCGGCGTTGGAGATTGGGTATCAGGGATCTGATCCGGAAGGTCAAAGCACGAGTCTCGACCGTTCGATCCGTTCATCCGTTCGATCCACCTCGGCGGATCGAAGGTAAACACGAGAAAACCCCAGCGTGTTGCAATTAATTATATAGCGCATACTGGGTTTATAATCAATGTATGGTGAATTAAACACCCAGATGGATCCTCGGGCGAGGGTTAACATCGTTTTCCTACAATTGGTATCGAGCACAGGATCGAGAATCTTGGCTCTGTTGGATTAATTCGCGTTTGATTATTACGTGCGTTATTATAATTGTGGATTTGTCGTTCATCGTGGCTCGTTTGTTTTGTTGGTTTTGTTTTACACCAGAAAATCCGTGGTTAGATTAGATTTTATCATGTAAATCTTATACGTAAAGAAAAGCGAAGCGAAAGAGCGAAGAGCGAAGCAGCGGGAAAAAGCAGTAGCTCGGCGGTCCACAGGCGGTATCTCGCGGCGAGCCTCATGATCGCTAGAGGCGATCGCGAGGCGCGGCGGCGAGGCGTCGCGTTCGCGCGAGATCCCTGGCGCGCGCGAGCAATCGGCGATCGGCGATCGCGGTGCGGCGCGCAAAGCAGCGGCGGCGAGCTAGCGCGGCGGCAGGCGCGTTCGCAGCGCGGCGACCAGCGCTTGGCGGCGAACTTCGCGATCGCGGTTTCGGCATTGGCGGCGGCGTCTCGGCGGGCGTTCGGCGCTCGGGGAAGGAAGCGCTGCAGCGTGCTCGGCGGTCGTGATCGCCCAGCGACGCGAGGCAGCCGCGAGACGCAGCAGGCGGCGGTGTGGTGGTGGTGGCGGTGGGCTTTGCCCTGGCGGCCCGGCACATTTGGGCCGACCGGCCCGGACCCGTTTTCAGATTTTCCGGCCCGTGCCCGTGCGCGAGGCCCGGTGTTGAATCGGTCCGTGCCGCACGCGAGGCCCGTTTTGAGTTTAATTACATACTTTGTAAATCTATGTAATAGATTAGATTTAAATGTGCGGGTTTCACGATTGGGCGCGATGAGCGTTTTATTTTATTTTATCGTTCATATGCATGTCGTGGATGTTTAAATTATGCGGTAGCATGCTATGTATGTTTATATTCGTTGACAAACCTTTAAGTGTTTTACGTAATTGGATGCGCATAGTAAGCATGCTAGGTTTATCGCGTTTATCAAGCATATTTTAGAATTACTGCGAGCATGTTTTACATGTTGAGTTCTATAGAAAAGCATGCTAGGATTACGTGATCTGCATGGACAAACCTTTTGAATAAAAGACTAAGCAAGCAACCCGACAAATTAATTTTTCAAATTAAAATGTCGAGACCTCACTTTTGATCTCTAAACAAAGTGAGGCGCTTTGTGAGTGGCGATCCACAGCGTGGCTTGCTTGCCTTTGTTTATCATAAGTTTGTTAGATGAGATTTCTAAATAAAACATTTTAAATCTATTGAGAAGTGGGAGTTTCATGTATGGCGTCACACAGCGTGGCTTGCATGTGCGATTTTCATAAGTTCTCTAGAGATAGATATAAAATGAGATAACAAAAAATTTGAATTGGGCGGTATGGTCGGTGAGTATACCAATTCTAAAATTCATTTTCTGTTGTTAAAATTGTGGTCGATGCTTAGACATCACCTCAAGTACAACTTCCATGAAGTCCCTTCTTGCGATAGTGATGTGGTCTAGTAAGGTCAATCATTAATTTCATTTGTCATAAGGATAAGTTGACATGGATTGAAATTAAGCGACTAAAGGTATATTTTAGTGCAGTGGGGGGTCATGTAGCGTCCGCAGCGTGGCTTGCATGTGGAATTCCTTGGGCGATTGGAGGTTTCAATTAATATTGTTTTATCAAAGGTTACAATATTATTATTCACAATTATTTGCGATCGTATGCTTATGTGTTTACATTATCGTTTGAGATATGTCTCTTCGCCGATTATCAATATGCTCGCACAAAATCCGTTATCGGTCCAAATTTCATCAGTGGAAGCGAAACATGGAATATGTTCTTATCATTTGAAGAACACATGTTTGTTCTTACTACTCTAAACCCGATGCCACTTCGGCGCATCGACTAATGGCGGCGAGTCGGCGGACTTTGGAATAAGTCGAACAATATGGCTAAATGCTATATGATGACTACGATGTCCAAAGGCTTGCGGTGCGACATCGATCGATGGCGAGCTGACGATATTTGGTCGAGTCTCGAGGTAAGTTTGGGCGATCGGATCGGACGATCGACTTCCACACAATGAGAGAAATCTTGGCGTGTAAGATGGAAGAAGGAAGTTCGGTCCATGAACATGTCTCCCATGACTCGTCTCATGGATAGTCTTGATCGGTTGGGAGGAGGTATTGACGGTGAGCGAGGTCGATATCATCCTCAACACCTGCCCAAGTCTTTTGAGAACTTTCGGCGTGAATGCGATCATGAGCAAGACCGAGTTCACACTTAGTCGGTTGCTTAATGATCTCGTTCTTTGCGGAAGGAGTTATGGGAAAAGGGCACATGCTCTTGCTAGCACATCTAAGGGCCCAAAATTTTCGTTGCAAAATGGAAATAGAAAAGGGGTGCCAAAGGTGGTAAAGCGAGGGAAATAGTGGGAGTAATGGGAGCAAGAACATGGTTGCCAGGGAGGCTTGAAGAAGCGAAGGAGAAGGCAAGTGCTTGAGTGCGGTGGGCGGGCATTGGAAGGCCAAGTGCCCTATGCTCGAGGCTCAGTGCGCCGTTTGCTTTAATGTGGAAACATGTTTAGCGACTTGTTCTACCCGTTCTTGGGTAGTAGATCTGGTATAATGATCATGTTTGTTACACCTTGCGGGGTTCTGCGGACAAGGAGGCTGTTTGATGGCGAGATAACGATCTCCATAGGCTTGGCGAAAGTCGAAGGCATTGCGGTTGGAGATGTTTCTTTATGTTTTGGGACAACAGTTTTAGTTTTGAAAGGCGTTTTATATGTGCGGATTTTCGGTGGAACCTTGTTTCTGTTTGATTATTTACTCATGGATATTACATTATTTTTGATAGTGGTGTTTCTATCATAAGAAATGGCGAAGTTATACGTGTTGGCACTTTATATAATTAAGCTTTATACTATTTACGCAAAACATAATACTATAACTATGTTGCATCTTCATCAAACCCTAAAAGAAAGTTTTCTTAGCAAGATGACTCTACTTTTCTCGGCATCTTAGATTAGGTCACATCAATCTAAATAGGATCAAAGGCGGCTAAGAATGGGCGTTGGGTGATCTCACGGTTACTCCGTTCCCGATCTGCGAATCTGTATAGAAGGTAAGATGTCGACCGGACCCTTCAAGCGAAGGGTTATAGAGCGAAGAAATGTTGGAGTTAGTCCATTCGACTGTGTGGACCGATGTCACACAAGCTCGTGGAGAATGCAGTATTTTGTCACTTTCATTGGCGATTACTCAGTGCGGATACATATACACCTTCGCGCAAGTCGAATGCTTTGAGAAATTCAAAGAGTTTAAAGGCGGAAGTGGAGGCGAAGCTAGGTAAAGTATCAAGTCGCTGCGATGCGATCGCGGTGGCGAATACCTCGATAACGAGTTTATGGACTATCTAGTGAAGTGTGGGATTACATCCCAGCGCACTTCACAAGACGCACACTGACAAAATGGTGTGTCGAGGCGAAGAAATAGGACTCTTTTGGAAATGGTTAGATCTATGATGAGTTATGCTACATTGCCTATTTAGTTACGGGGATATGCCTTAGAGGCAGTGACATACTTGCTAAATCTAGTACCGTCAAGTCGGTCGAAAAGACCCTTTCGAGTTGTGGTTTTGGGTATGAGCCGGTTTAAGCCACATAAGGATATGGGGCGATCCGGCACATGTCTTTGAACAAGAAGGCGACAAGTTGGAGGCTAGATCGTATGAAAGGTTGTTTATTGGCTATCTAGAGGAGCGAAGGTGGTTTATTCTATAGTCTAAGGATCGGAAGGTCATTATTAGCACTAATGCTCGATTCTTAGAAGAGGACTACATGAAAATCATAAGTCCAAAGTTGAAATCATTCTTGAGAATTGAAGATGATCGTATTCCACCATCGATTAGGCGAAAGTGCGAGATGTCGAGTCAGTGGGAGGATCGACACGGATACTTCAAGAAATTGAAGTGGGTGGGAGTTCCTTTGGAGATACCGACCGTCAAGTGGTACCTACACGACAAGTTGTGCAAGTTAGAGAACCACAAGTGTCTGCACCCACCGTTGCCATTGTGCTGTAGAACCTCGTCGTAGTGGGAGGTTGTTCGTCGGCCCGGCGATTTATGTTCGTGGGTGAATCTTGGTTTGGTCGGCGAGGCGAACATGCAATAATCGACCCATGGACATACTGAGGAGGCGTCTGAGATATTGATGCAAGATCATGGCCTTGCGTATGGACTTAGAAATGGAGTCCATAGCGGCTATGGATGTATATGAAAGACACCTCTACCGGATGGCAAGGAAGCCATAGGTAGTAAGTGGATATCTGAGAGGAAGAGATTCCGATGGAGGTTTCGACTTTTAAAGCCGGGCTTGTGGCGAAAAGGTACACTCAGTTGAGGGCATCGATTTCGATGAGACCTTTTCGCTGTAGCAATGCTCAAGTCCATCGAATTCTTCTAGCCATAGCGACCCACTTGAACCTAGAGGTTTGGCAAATGGATGTTAAAACCGCTTTTCTAAGCGGTTACCTTGAGGAAGGTAGAGACATCTATATCGACAACACGAAGGTTATGTGGTAAAGGGTGAAGAGCATCTAGTATGGAAGCTTAAGAAGTCCATTTATGGACTTAAGCGAACCTCGATCATGGAACTTACGCTTTGGCGAGGTGGTAAAGTCTATGGATTTACCCGGTTGCCTAGCGAGTTGTGTGTATCGGTTAGATGTCAGCGGTGATGTGGTATTTCTTGCACTTTATGTAGATGACATCCTTCTAGTTGGCAACAACGTGAAGGCATTATCGGGCGTAAAGAGTTGGCTATCCGATCGGTTTCAAATGAAAGACTTAGGAGATCGGCGTACATTCTTGGGATCAAGGTTTAGAGATCGCGAGAAGAAAATATTGAGCTTATCTCGGGCGTCTTACATTGATCTTGTGATTACTCGTTTTAGTATGCGAGACCGCGAGAAAGTTGCTACCTTTCGGACATGGCGTTCCTTTATCTAAAAGCGATCACCTATATTTGCAAAGGAGATAGAGGAAATGAGACAAGTTCCTTACGCTTCGCCGTAGGAAGTCTCATGTCTGCAATGCTATGCTGCGAGACCCGATATACGCTATCACGGTGGCATAGTAGCTGAATATCGATCTAACCACTGGACAAGCTCATTGAATTGCGATAAAGCATATACTCAAGTACACGAAAAGGACTCGAGATTATAGGCTGGTTTACCATGCGAGATAGTCTAATGCCTTTGGGTTATCTGAGACTCGGTTTCCAAGTGACCGTGATGAGAAAAAGTCGACCTCGGGCTATGTGTTTACCTTGGGAGGTGGAGCCGTATCTGGCGGAGTGCAAGCGGCGATGCATTGCGGACTCTACCATGGAAGCCGAATATGTAGCCGCGGAGGCTTCTAAGGAGGCTGTATGGTTGAGAACTACCTCATGGATCTAGATGTGGTACTGGTTTGCCCAGAGTATCATAGTTCTTGTGATAACTTTCGGTGCGATGGCAAACTCGAAGGAACCACGGACCCTAAAGCGACCAAACACATAGAGAGAAAGTACCATGTCATACGAGAAATCGTTAGGCGGTGGCGTCTTGATTGAAAAGATTGATCTGACGGAAAATCTAGCGGATCCATTCACGAAGAGCACGCGCGCAAAAGTCTACGATGGACACGTTAGAGGACTTGGATTGCGCTTGATGGCACCCACTTAGAAAACTTTTGTATAAGTGGGAGAAGCAAAGTGATGGTTGTTTGTAATAGCTAGTAGAAAGACACATTGTATACTAAAGTTTGCTTTAGTATAAGTGGGAGATTGTTGGTTGTATCTTGAAAGCGGTTTGGTTGAGCTTGTATACAATGTTTCTGTTACCACTATTACAATCTCTATCGATTTGAATACTTGATTGCATATATCGTGTCCCTTATCTCATATATAAGTTAGATCATACGGTGTGTAGAAGATCACGAGTACGTATGATTGGTCGAAGCAATGAGATATAAAAGTTTCCTGGTGAGGCGACTTAAGGACGAGTTGTCGGTTTAGGCTGCGGTATAGATGAAGTGACTTGACTTAGTTGCTTGTCTATCTTTGATGCGTCTACGGCGTATTGAAGGATCACGGTGAGATGTGTTCTTCTTCGACCGTCGTGAAGAACCAAGATCTCGGTGACTTCGATGATCTAAACCTCGATAAGGTATTAGGTGAGTATGAGTTCTTGACCATCACTTTGACTTGTTATGAGTGAGGTTATATGTTCTAACCAGATTCTCCGCATCTTGGGTGGTGGCGATCTTGTATGTCACGCTAGTTATCATGTCAGTCACCGTATCCGTTTAGGATGATGGCGTCCTTAAGGAGCTCAAAGGTTTATTGTACTAAACCTGCGAGGTTGAGTTAGCTCAAGTACAATAATAAGGTTGAGTGGTACTACTTAAGGAAATGAAGTTATGTCGTTTTAGCGATCAGTTGCTATAAATGATTAATGGACGTTCGATATCTTAAATCTGAGGATTCGTAATGTCTAAGTGCAAGCCGACTCAACCCGGTAATAAAGGGTAAGTCGACATTCTTTCTCTAGTGGCATGATCGAATGTTTATAAATTAATTTATGTTACGGGGTGAACATAAGATAATTAATTTATTTGAGGCCCATCTTTATTCCTTGCATTTGATCCACAGGTTTGGCCCGTCAGGCCCGTAACCTTGAGGAAAATCGGCGCCCTATTGCTCAATTGGCGAGATTTTATTCTCTTTATCCACATGGATATAATTATATTTATGGTATATGCATAGATCCTTTCCATATAAGATTATGGTAATAATCTTGAGAGTATGGAAATAATCTGAGAGTATGGAAATAATCTAAGAGTATGGTAATATTCCATATAGGATTATGGTAATATTCCATATAGGATTATGGTAATATTCCATATAGGATTAAGGTAGTGCATTATAAATATAAGGTATGAGATAATGTCAGGCTAATGCTCACATATTGCAAGCATAATTTTCGGCCATCACGTATTAAGATTCTCGAAAATTGTGAAGAGCTCGGGTGATTTTCGGTGCATTCTCCATAGATCGTCCTCACTCGGCGTTGGAGATTGGGTATCAGGGATACGATCCGGAAGGTCAAAGCACGAGTCTCGACCGTTCGATCCGTTCATCCGTTCGATCCACCTCGGCGGGATCGAGAAAAAGGTAAACTGGGTTTATAATCAATGTATGGTGAAAACCCTCGGGTGAGGGCGTGTTGCAATTAATTATATGAGTGGCGAATTACGATGGACTTGAGGTTTATAATCAATGTATGGTGAATTAAACACACCTAAGATGGATCCTCGGGCGAGGGTTAACATCGTTTTCCATAAGTGTCGATCCTCCTCTGACTCGACATCTCGTACCTTTGGCCTGTCGGTGGTGGAATACGATCATCTTCTAATTCTTGAAGAATGATTTACGTAGGAAAGCGTATGTTAACCCTAGCCCGAGGATCCGTCTTGGGTGTTTAATTCACCATACATTGATTATAAACCTAGCATGCGTCTATATAATTAATTGCAACACGTAGGGGTTTTCTCGTGTTTACCTTTGGATCATCGAGGTGGATCGAGCGGGATGAGCGGATCGAGCTCGTGCTTTGACCTTCGGGCTGTATCCGGATGCCCAATCTCCAGCGTCGAGTGAGGGCGATCTATGGAGAATACTACAAGAAATCACCCTAAAACTAGGCAAATTTTCGAGATTCACTCTTATGAAGTGGGCGAAAATTTGCTCTCAATCTTAAGCATTAGCCTAGACTTTATCTCATACCTTATATTTATAATTCACTACCTTAATCTATATGGAATATTACCATAATCTATATGGAATATTACCATAATCTTAAGATTATTTCCATACTCTCGGGATTATTTCCATAATCTTATATGGAAAGGATCTATGCATATACCATAAATATAATTATATCCTTGTGGGATAAAGAGAATAAAATCTTTCCTTTGAGAAGCGATGAGGGGCGATTTCTTCCGATAGCTACGGGCTGGATGGGCCGACCAGGATCAAATCACGAGGAATAAAGATGGGCCTCAAATAAATTAATTATCTTATGTTCAGCCCGAACATAAATTAATTTATAAACATTCGATCATGCCACTAGAGAAAGAATGTTGACTTACCCCTTTATTACCGAAGTTTAGTCGGGCTTGCACTTAGACATTACGAATCCCGTATTTAAGATATCGACGTCCATTAATCATTTCTAGCAATCATTGCTAAGCGATTAATAACCTTATTTCCTTAAGTAGTACCACTCAACCTTATTATTGTACTTGAGCTAACTCAACTGCGGGGTTTAGTACAATAAACCTTTTGAGCTCCTTAGGGGCGTCATCATCCTAAGCGGATACGGTGACTCGACTGATAACTAGCGTGACATACAAACTCGCCACCACCGAATGCGGAGAATCTTGGGTTAGAACATATAACCTCACTCATAACAAGTCAAAGTGATGGTCAACAACTCATACTCACCTAATACCTTATCGGGGTTTAGATCATCGTAAGTCACCGAGATCTTGGTTCTTCACGACGGTCGGAAAGAAGAACTCGTCTCACACGTGATCCTTCAATACGTCGAGAGGCGTGCCGGCATGAGACAAGCAACTAAGTCAAGTCACTTCTTATCTATCTGCGGCCCTAAACCGACAACTCGTCCTTAAGTCGTCTCGGTGTGAAACTTTTATATCTCATTAAGCTTGACCAATCATACGGACTTCGTGATCTTCTACACCTTGTATGATCTAACATATATGAGATAAGGGACACAGATATATGCAATCAAGTATTCAAATCGGATAGGAGATTGTAATAGTGGTAGCGAAACATTGTATACAAGCTCAACCAAACCGCTTTCGAAGATCAAATCCAACAATCTCCCACTTATACTAAAGCAAACTTTTAGTATACAATGTGTCTCTACTAGCTATTACAAACAACCATCACTTTGCTTCTCCCACTTATACAAAAGTTTCCTTTCTAAGTGGGTGCCATCAAGCATAATCAAGTCCTCTAACGTGTCCATCGTAGACTTTTGCGGCGAGGCTCTTCGTGAATGGATCCGCTAGATTTTCCGTCGTATCAATCTTTTCAATCAAGACGTCACCTCGTCTAACGATTTCTCGTATGACATGGTACTTTCTCTCTATGTGTTTGGTCGCCTTGTGGGTCCGTGGTTCCTTCGAGTTTGCCGGCTGCACCGAAGTTATCACGATGAACCGTGATACTCTTGGGCAAACCGGTACCACATCTAGATCCATGAGGTAGTTCTTGAACCATCTGACCTCCTTAGAAGCCTCGAGGCGGCTACATATTCGCTTCCATGGTAGAGTCCGCAATGCATATTGCTTTGCACTCGTCAGGGATCGGCTCCACCTCCCAAGGTAAACACATAGCCCGAGGTTGACTTTTCTCATCACGGTCGACTTGGAAATCCGAGTGCATATAACCCAAAGGCATTAGACTATCTCGCATGGTAAACTAGCCTATAATCTCGAGTCCTTTTCGGTGCCGAGTATATGCTTCTTGCGATCCAATGAGCTTGTCCGAGGTTAGGCGATATCTAGCTAATATGCTACCGCCAGCGGATATCGGGCCTCGTGCATAGCATTGCGTACATGAGACTTCCTACGGCGAGCGTAAAGAACTTGTCTCATTTCCTCTATCTCCTTTGTAGTCTCGGTGTTGCGTCTTAGATAAAGGAACGCCATATGCGAAGGTAGCAATCCTTTCTTGGCGGTGCTGCATACTAAAAGCAGTAATCACAAGATCGATGTAAGGCGCTTTGAGATAAGCTCAACATTTTCTTCTTGCGATCTCGGTAAACCTTGATCCCAAGAATATACGCTGCATCTCCTAAGTCTTTCATTTGGCGATCGGATAGCCAACTCTTTCGTCGATACTTGACTTCACGTTGTTGCCAACTAGATGGATGTCATCTACAAAAGTGCAAGAAATACCACATCACCGTTGACATCTAACCGATACACACAACTCTCGCTAGCAACTGGGTAAATCCATAGGACTTTACCACCTCGTCAAAGCGTAAGTTCCATGATCGGGAGGCACGCTTAAGTCCATAAATGGACTTCTAAGCTCCATACTAGATGCTCTTCACCCTTTACCACATAACCTTCGAGGTTCTGCATATAGATGTCTCTACCTTCCTCAAGGTAACCCGTTTAGAAAAGCGGTTTAACGTCCATTGCCAAACCTCTAGGTTCAGTGTGGGCTGCTATGGCTAGAAGAATTACGATGGACTTGAGCATTGCTACGGGCGAAAAGGTCTCGTGAAATCGATGCCCTCAATGAGTGTACCCTTTCGCACAAGCACGGCTTTGAAAGCGAAACCTCTCCATCGGAATCTCTCTTCCTCTTGTATATCCACTTACTACCTATGGCTTCCTTGCCATCTGGTAGAGGTGTCTTTTCATATACATCCATAGCGTTATGGACTCCGTTTCTAAGTCCATAGCGGTGTGCCATAATCTTGCATCTATATCTTGTATCGCCTCCTTGTATGTCCATGGGTCGATTATCGCATGTTCGTCTGCTTTGGGACTAAATCCGAAGATTCACCCACGAACATAAATCGCTCGGGTTGACGAACAACCCTCCCACTCTGACGAGGTTCTCTGAGCACAATGGCAAGCGGTGGGTGCGGATACTTGTGGTTCTCTAACTTGCACAACTTCTGTGTAGGTACCACTTTGCGGTCGGTATCTCGGTGGAACTCGACCCACTTCAATTTCTTGAAGTATCGGTGTCGATCCTCCCACTAGACTCGACATCTCGTACCTTTGGCCTAATCGGTGGTGGAATCGATCGTCTTCTAATTCTTGAAGAATGATTTCAACTTTGGACTTATGATTTTCATATAATCCTCTTTTAAGAATCGGGCATTAGTGCTAATAATGACCCCGATCCTTAGGACTATAGAATAAACCACCTTTCGTTCCTCTAGGATAGCCGATAAACGACTTGCGTGGATCTAGCCTCCAACTTGTCGCCTTCTTGTTCAAAGGCATGTGTTGGATCTGCCCATATCCTTATGTGGCTTAAAGCGGGCTTGCGCCCAAACCACAACTCGAAGGGGTCTTTTCGATCGACTTGGACGGTACTAGATTTAGCAAGTATGCCGCCGTCTCAAGGCATATCCCGAGAGCGAAATAGCGATGTTGCATAACTCATCATAGATCTAACCATTTCAAAAGAGTCCTATTTCTTCGCTCGACACACCATTTTGTTGTGGTGTGCCGGTGAAATCTTGTTGGAGGTAATCCCACACTTCACTAGATAGTCCATAAACTCGTTCTTGAGGTATTCGCCACCGCGATCGCAGACCATGATGACTTGATACTTTTACCTAGCCGTCTCACTTCCGCCTTAAACTCTTTGAATTTCTCAAAGCATTCGGACTTGCGGTGAAGCGGTATATGTATCCGTACCGAGTAATGTCGTCGATGAAAGTGACAAAATACCGTACCCTCCACGAGCTTGTGTGGACATTGGTCCACACCGGTCGAATGGACTAACTCAACATTCTTTGGCTCTATAACCCTTCGCTTTGAAGGGCACTGGTCGACATCTTACCTTATCTGAGATTCGCAGGGCGGGAGCAGATGTAGTGAGATCACCCAACGCTCCATTCTTAGCCGGTCTTTGGATCCTATTTAGATTGATGTGACCTAATCTAAGATGCCAGAGAAAGTAGAGTCTTCTTCTAAGAAAACTTTCTCCTTTTGGGTTTGATGAAGATGCTGACATAGTTATAGGTATTATGTTTTGAGAAATAGTATAAAGCGAATTATATAAGGTGCTACGGATAACCGTCATTTCTTATGATAGAAACACCACTATCAAAAATAATGAATATCCATGAGTAAATAATTTGAAACAAACAAGGTTCGTATGAAAATCCGGCACATATAAAGCGTCTTTTAAAACTAAGCTGTTGTCCCAAAACATAAAAAACATCTCCAAGCTGCAAGCAGCCTTGACTTCGCGCGTTGCCCATGGAATCGTTATCTCGCCATCAAACGACTCCCTTGTCCGCGAGAACCCACGCAGGTGTAACAAACATGATCGATTACCAGTATCTACTACCCAAGAATGGGTAGAACAAGTCGCTAAACATGTTTCCGTTACTAAAGCAAGCAGCGTACCTTGAGCCTCGAGCATAGGGCACTTGGCCTTCCAATGCCCGTCTTACCGCACTGCAAACACTGCCTTCTCCTTCGCTTCTTCAAGCCTCAGGTGGCAACCATGTTCTTGTTCCCATTACTCCCACTATTTGCCTTGCCTCACCACCTTTGGCACCCTTTTCTATTTCCATTTTGCGATGAAAATTTTGGCCCTTAGATGTGCTAGCAAGAGCATGTGCTCCTTTTCCCATAACTCCTTCCGCAGCAACGAGATCATTAAGCAACCGACTAAGTGTAAACTCGGTCTTGCTCATGATCGCATTCACGCCGAAAGTTCTCAAAAGACTTGGGCGGTGTATTGAGGATGATATCGACCTTGGCCGCCGTCAATACCTCCTCCCAACCGATCAAGACTATCCATGAGATGAGTCATGTGGAGACATGTTCATGGACCGAACTTCCTTCTTCCATCTTACACGCCAAGATTTCTCTCATTGTGTGGAAGCGATCGTCCGATCCGATCGCCCAAACTTACTCTCGAGACTTGACCAAATGTCGGTCGTGTCACCATCGATCGATCTTTCGAAATGCAAACCTTTGGACATCGTAGTCATCATATAGCATTTAGCCATATTGTTTGACTTATTCAAAGTGCCTTGACTGACTCGTCATTAGTCGATCGTCGATAAGGGCATCGGGTTTAGGAGTAGTGAGAACAAACATGTGTTCTTGATAAGAACATATTCCATGTTTCGCTTCCACTCGATAAAATTTGGACCGGATAAGCATTTTGTGCGAGCATATTGATAATCGGCGTAAGAGACATATCTGAAGCGATAATGTAAAACACATAAGCATACGATCGCAAATAATTCGTAATAATAATATTGTAACCTTTGATAAAACAATATTAATTGAAACCTCAATCGCCCAAGGAATCCCACATGCAAGCCACGCGTGTGGACGTTTACATGAACCCTCGACTGGACTAAAATATACCTTTTAGTCGTTTAATTTCAATCCATGTCAACTTATCCTTATGACAAATGAAATTAATGATTGGACCTTACTAGACCACATCACTATCGCAAGAAGGGACTTCGCGGGAAGTTGTACTTGAGGTGATGTCTAAGCAATGACCACAATTTTAACAGCAGAAGATGAATTCTTAGAATTGGTATACTCACTCGGACCATACCGCTTCCAATTCAAATTCTTTTGTTATCTCATTTTATATCTATCTCTAGAGAACTTATGAAAATCGCACATGTAAGCCACGCGTGTGGGCGTTTACATGAAACTCCCACTTCTCAATAGATTTAAAATGTTTTATTTAGAAATCTCATCTAACAAACTTATGATAAGCAGTGCAAGCAAGCCCGCTGGCGTGTGGGCGTTTACTCACAAGTGCGTCTCACTTTGTTTAGAGATCAAAAAGTGGAGGTCTTGACATTTTAATTTGAAAAATTAATTTGTCGGGTTGCTTGCTTAGTCTTTTTATTCAAAAGGTTTGTCCATGCGCATCACGTAATCTAGCATGCTTTTCTATAGAACTCGACATGTAAAACATGCTCATGAAATTCTAAAATATGTTTGATAAACGCGATAAACCTAGCATGCTTACTATGCGCATCAATTCGTAAAACACTTAAAGGTTTGTCAGCGTAATATAAACATACATAACATGCTCTGCACAATTTAAACATCCACGACATGCATATGAGCGATAAAAATAAAATAAAACGTTCATCGCGCCCGATCGTGAAACCCGCACATTTAAATCTAATCTATTACATAGATTTACAAAGTACGTAATTAAACTTGAAAACGGGCCTCGCGTGCAGACGCGGACCGGATTCAACAAATGGGCCTCGCGTGCACCGGGCGCGGACCGGAAAATCTGGAAAAGCGGGTGCGGGCACGGTCGGCCGATCTGCTAGGCAGCGTTAGGCAAGGCCCGGCCAGCTCCTAGCTCTTGCGTGCGCCGCTGCCCGCGTGTTCGCGGCTCGCGGGCTACACGCGATCGCTAATGCGACCCGCGACCCACGCTGCGTGCGTGCCACGCCCGGCGCCCGAACATCTGCCGAGAGACGTCGTCGCCCGGCCGCTTCGCGACCAGAGTCCGCCGCGCCGGGTTTCTCGCACGAACGCGCCCGTCGCCCGCTAGCTCGCCGCTCGCTTGCTTGGCGGCCGTATCTCGCGATCGCTGATCGCTCGATTGCTCGCGTGGCGCCGGGGATCTCGTCGTGACGCCCTGTCGCCGCGCCTCGCGATCGCCCTCGCGATCGCGAGGCTCGCTCGCGAGACCGCCTCGAGGACCGCCGGTGACTGTTTTTCCGTCGTTTGGTTCTTCGTTCTTTCGTCCGTTCTTCTTTTTACGGATAAGATTTACATAATAAAATCTAATCTAACCACGGATTTTCTCGTGGTGAAAACAACAACATCCGACAAAAAATAAGCGAGCCACGATGAGCGGCGGATCCACAATTAAATAACGCGCGTAATAATCAAGCGTGAATTAATCAACAGAGCCAAGATTACGAAACGGCTCGATACCATGTAGGGAAAGCGTATGTTAACCCTCGCCCGAGGATCCATCTTGGGTGTTTAATTCACCATACATTGATTATAAACCTAGCATGCGTCTATATAATTAATTGCAACACGTAGGGGTTTTTCGTGTTTACCTTTGGATCCGTCGAGGTGGATCGAGCGGGATGAGCGGATCGAGCGGATCGAGCTCGTGCTTTGACCTTACGGGACTGTATCCGGATGCCCAATCTCCAGCGTCGAGTGAGGGCGATCTATGGAGAATACTACAACAATCACCCTAAAACCTAGGCAAATTTTGAGATTCACTCTTGTGAAGTGGACTAAAATTTGCTCTCAATCTTAAGCATTAGCCTAGACTTTATCTCATACCTTATATTTATAATGCACTACCTTAATCCTATATGGAATATTACCATAATCCTATATGGAATATTACCATAATCTATATGGAATATTACCATAATCTTAGGATTATTTCCATACTCTCGAGGATTATTTCCATAATCTTATATGGAAAGGATCTATGCATATACCATAAATATAATTATATCCTTGTGGGATAAAGAGAATAAAATCTTTCCTTTGAGGAAGCGGGAGGCGCGATTTCTTCCGGTAGCTACTGAACTGGATGGGCCAGCCAGGGGATCAAATCACGAGGAATAAAGATGGGCCTCAAATAAATTAATTATCTTATGTTCGGCCCGAACATAAATTAATTTATAAACATTCGATCATGCCACTAGAGAAAGAATGTTGACTTACCCTTTATTACGAAGTTGAGTCGGGCTTGCACTTAGACATTCTGAATCCCGTATTTAAGATATCGAGCGTCCATTAATCATTTCTAGCAATCATTGCTAAGCGATTAATAACCTTATTTCCTTAAGTAGTACCACTCAACCTTATTATTGTACTTGAGCTAACTCAACTGCGGGGTTTAGTACAATAAACCTTTGAGCTCCTTAAGGGGCGTCATCATCCTTAACGGATACGGTGACTCGTCTGAGATAACTAGCGTGACATACAAGACCGCCACCACCCAAGATGTGGAGAATCTTGGGTTAGAACATATAACCTCACTCATAACAAGTCAAAGTGATGGTCGAGAACTCATACTCACCTAATACCTTATCGAGGTTTAGATCATCGTAAGTCACCGAGATCTTGGTTCTTCACGACGGTCGAAAGAA
Source organism: Salvia rosmarinus (assembly GCA_036937905.1). Taxonomy (NCBI): domain Eukaryota; kingdom Viridiplantae; phylum Streptophyta; class Magnoliopsida; order Lamiales; family Lamiaceae; genus Salvia; species Salvia rosmarinus. The sequence continues at coordinate 5,278,519 of CM072820.1, read as the reverse complement.
GAACTCATCTCATCGTGATCCTTCAATACGTCGAGACGTACCGGCATAGACAAGCAACTAAGTCAAGTCACTTCTTATCTATCTGCGGCTAAACCGACAACTCGTCCTTAAGTCGTCTCATTTGTGAAACTTTTATATCTCATTAAGCTTGACCAATCATACGGACTTACGTGATCTTCACACTGTATGATCTAACTTATATATGAGATAAGGGGACACGATATATGCAATCAAGTATTCAAATCGGATAGGAGATTGTAATAGTGGTAACGAGAAACATTGTATACAAGCTCAACCAAAGCGCTTTCAATTATACAATCCAACAATTTCAACTTTGGACTTATGATTTTCATATAATCCTCTTCTAAGAATCGGGCATTAGTGCTAATAATGACCTTCCGATCCTTAGGACTATAGAATAAACCACCTTCGTTCCTCTAGGATAGTGATAAATAGCCTTGCGTAAGATCTAGCCTCCAACTTGTCGGCCTTCTTGTTCAAAGACACATGTCTTTGGATCGCCCCATATCTTTATGTGGCTTAAACTGAAACTTGCGCCCAAACCACAACTCGAAGGGGTCTTTTCGATTGTCTTGGATGGTACTAGATTTAGCAAGTATGCATTGTTTCTAAGGCATACCCCGAATCTAAATAAGCAATGTTGCATAGCTCATCATTGATCTAACCATTTCTAAAGAGTCTATTTCTTCGCTCGACACACCATTTTGTTGTGGTGTGCCGGTGAAATCTTGTTTGGGAGGTAATCTCACACTTCACTAGATAGTCCATAAACTCGTTCTTGAGGTATTCGCCACCGCGATCGACGCAGCGATGACTTGATACTTTACCTAGCCGTCTCCACTTCCGCCTTAAACTCTTTGAATTTCTCAAAGCATTCGGACTTGCGGTGAAGCGGTATACGTATCCGCACCTTGAGTAATCGATGAAAGTGACAAAATACCGTACCCTCCACGAGCTTGTGTGACATCGGTCCACAGTCGAATGGACTAACTCAACATTTCTTTGGCTCTATAACCCTTCGCTTTGAAGGGTGCGGTCGACATCTTACCTTCTATCTGGGATTCGCAGATGGAAGCGAGTAACCGTGAGATTACCAGCGCTCCATTCTTAGCCGTCTTTGGATCCTATTTAGATTGATGTGACCTAATCTAAGATGCCGAGAGAAAAGTAGAGTCATCTTCTTGAAGAAAACTTTCTCTTTTAGGGTTTGATGAAGATGCAACATAGTTATAGGTATTATGTTTTGCGAAATAGTATAAAGCGAATTATATAAGGTGCCAACACGAGATAACCGTCATTTCTTATGATAGAAACACCACTATCAAAAATAACAGAATATCCATGAGTAAATAATTTGAAGCAGAAACAAGGTTCCATGAAAATCCGGCACATATAAAGCGTCTTTCAAAACTAAAGCTGTTGTCCCAAAACATAAAGAAACATCTCCAACCGCAATGACTTGACTTTTCGCGCGTTGCCCATGGAGATCGTTATCTCGCCATCAAACGGCTCCTTGTCCGCAGGAACCCACGCAAGGTGTAACAAACATGATCGATTATACCCGATCTACTACCCACGAATGGGTAGAACAAGTCGCTAAACATGTTTCCGTTACTAAAGCAAGCGGCGTACCTTGAGCTTGAGCATAGGGCACTTGGCCTTCCAATGCCTGGGTCTTACGCACTTGAAGCACTTGCCTTTCTCCTTTGGCTTCTTCAAGCCTCCGGTGGCAACCATGTTCTTGCTCCCATTACTCCCACTATTTTCTTGCCTACCACCTTTGGTACCCCTTTTCTATTTCCATTTTGCGATAAAAATTTGGGCCCTTAGATGTGCTAGCGAGCATGTGCTCCTTTTCCCATAACTCCTTCATGACAACGAGATCATTAAACAAGCGACTAAGTGTAAACTCGGTCTTGCTCATGATCGCATTCACGAAAGTTCTCAAAAGACTTGGGCGGTGTATTGAGGATGATATCGACCTTGGCTTCCGTCGATACCTCCTCCCAACTGATCAAGACTATCCATGAGATGTGTCATGGGAGACATGTTCATGGACGAACTTCCTTCTTCCATCTTACACGCCAAGATTTCTCTCATTGTGTGAGCGGATTGTCGATCCGACTTCCCAAACTTACTCTCGAGACTTGACCAAATATCGTCGCGTCTACCATCGGCGATCTTTGCATCGCAAGCCTTTGAACATAGTAGTCATCATATAGCATTTAGCCATATTGTTTGACTTATTCCAAATGCCTTGACTGACTTGCTTTCATTAGTCGATGTGTCGATAAAGGCATCGGGTTTAGCGATGGTGAGAACAAACATGTGTTCTTGACGATAAGAACATATTCCATGTTTCGTTTCCACTCGATAAAATTTGGACCGGATAGCGGTTTTGTGCGAGCATATTGATAATCGATTAAAGAGACATATACGAAGCGATAATGTAAACACATAAGCATACGATCGCATATAATTCGTAACAATAATATTGTAACCTTTAGATAAAACAATATTAATTGAAACCTCCAATCGCCCAAGGAATCACATGCAAGCCATGCGTGTGGGCGTTTACATGAACCCCTCGACCCGGACTAAAATATACCTTTTAGTCGTTTAATTTCAATCCATGTCAACTTATCCTTATGACAAATGAAATTAACGATTGGACCTTACTGAACCACATCACTATCGCAAGAAGGGACTTGGCGGGAAGTTGTACTTGAGGTGATGTCTAAGCATTGACCACAATTTTAACAATGAAAATGAATTCTTAGAATTGGCATACTCACTCGGACCATACCGCCCAATTCAAATTCTTTTGTTATCTCTTTTTATATCTATTTCTAGAGAACTTATGGAAATCACACATACGAGCCGCAGCGTGTGGGCGTTTACATGAAACTCCCACTTCTCAATAGATTTAAAAGTTTTATTTAGAAATCTCATCTAACAAACTTATGATAATAAGTGCAAGCAAGCCACGCGGTGGGCGTTTACTCACGGTCGTCTCACTTTGTTTAGAGATCAAAAGGTGGAGGTCTTGACATTTTAATTTGAAAAATTAATTTGTCGGGTTGCTTAGTCTTTTTATTCAAAAGGTTTGTCCATGCGAGATCACGTAATCTAGCATGCTTTTCTATACAACTCGACATGTAAAACATGCTTTCATGAGAATTCTAAAATATGCTTGATAAACGCGATAAACCTAGCATGCTTACTATGCGCATCCAATTACGTAAAACACATAAAGGTTTGTCAGCGTAATATAAACATACATAACGTGCTCTTGCATAATTTAAACATCCACGACATGCATATGAGCGATAAAAATAAAATAAAAGCGTTCATCGCGCCCGATCGTGAAACACTGACATTTAAATCTAATCTATTACATAGATTTACAAAGTGCAATTAAACTTGACAGACCTCGCGCGTGCGGGCACGGACGGATTCAACAAATGGGCCTCGCGTGCGGGCGCGGACCGGAAAATCTGAAAAGCGGGTGCGGGCGGATCATTGTCTGTCTTTGGGCCCGCGCTGAAGGCAAAGCCCGGCGCGCCCGCCGCCTTCATGCGCCATCGCCCGCGTGTCCTCGCGGGCTTCCTCGTGATCGCTAAGGCGACCGCGACCGACAGCCGAACATGCGTGGCCACCGCCCGGCGCCGAGCGTCGGTAGAGGCGTCGTCGCCCGGCGGCGAAACTTCGCGACGCGAGCGCTCATGGCGCGGGTTTCGCAGCGCGAACGCGCGCCCCGTCGCCCTGCTTCGCCGCGGTCGCGTAGCCTCGCGGGTAATCCTCGCGACATGAGCTCGCTCGCTGGCGCGAGGATCTCAGCGAGAAGCGTGCGCCCGTCGCCCGCATGCCCTCGCGATCGCCCTCGCGACGCGAGGCTCGCTTCATGAAACCGCCCAGATGACTACGAGAGACTGTTTTCCCGTCGTTTCGTTCTTCGTTGTTTCGTCTTCGTTCTTCTTTTACGAGATAAGATTTACGAATAAAATCTAATCTAACCACGGATTTTCTCGTGGTGTAAAACAAAACCAACAAAAACAATAAGCGAGCCACGATGAGCAGCGGATCCACAATTAATAAAGCGTAATAATCAAAGCGTGAATTAATCCAATGAGCCAAGATTCTCGATCCCGGGCTCGATACCAGTGTAGGGAAAGCGTATGTTAACCTCGCCCGAGGATCCATCTTGGGTGTTTAATTCACCATACATTGATTATAAACCTAGCATGCGTCTATATAATTAATCGCAACACGTAGGGGTTTTCACGTGTTTACCTTTGGATGCATCGAGGTGGATCGAGCGGGATGAGCGGATCGAATGGTCGAGACTGTGTGCTGACCTTCCGGATCTGTATCCCGGATGCCCAATCTCCAGCGTCGAGTGAGGGCGATCTAAGGAGAATGCTTGGAAAATCACCCTTTGCTCTCTTCACTAAAACTCACGAAAATTTTCTCTCTCAATCACTATGAGATGACCGAAAATATGTGTGGGATTAATGAGCATTAACCTAGACTTTATCTCATACCTTATATTTATAATGCACTACCTTAATCCCATATGGAAATTACCATAATCCTATATGGAAATTACCATAATCCTATATGGAATATTACCATAATCTTAGGATTATTTCCATACTCTCAGGATTATTTCCATACTCTCAGGATTATTACCATAATCTTATATGGAAAGGATCTATGCATATACCATAAATATAATATTATCCTTGTGGGATAAAGAGAATAAAATCTTGCCATAGGAGCAATAGGGGGCGCCGATTTTCCTCTTGCTACGGGCCTGGATGGGCCAGCCCAGGGATCAAATGCAAGGAATAAAGATGGGCCTCAAATAAATTAATTATCTTATGTTCAGCCCAGAACATAAATTAATTTATAAACATTTATTCATGCCACTAGAGAATAAATCTTGACTTACCCTTTATTACCGAAGTTGAGTCGGGCTTGCACTTAGACATTCTGAATCCCGTATTTAAGATATCGAGCGTCCATTAATCATTTACAATCATTGCTTAAAGCGATTAATAACTTCATTTCTTAAGTAGTACCACTCAACCTTATTATTGTACTTGAGCTAACTCAACTGCGGGGTTTAGTACAATAAACCTTTGAGCTCCTTAAGGGGCGTCATCGTCCTTAACGGATACGGTGACTCGTCTGATAACTAGCGTGACATCTGAAAGATCGCCACCACCCAAGATGCGGAGAATCTTGGGTTAGAACATATAACCCTCACTCATAACAAATCAAAGTGATGGTCGGCAACTCATACTCACCTAATACCTTATCGAGGTTTAGATCATCGTAAGTCACGAGATCTTGGTTCTTCACGACGGTCGAGAAGAAGAACACATCTCCGTGATCCTTCAATACGTGCGAGGCGTACCGGCATAGACAAGCAACTAAGTCAAGTCACTTCTTATCTATCTGCGGCCTAAACCGACAACTCGTCCTTAAGTCGTCTCGGTGTGAAACTTTTATATCTCATTAAGCTTGACCAATCATACGGACTTACGTGATCTTCTACACACCGTATGATCTAACTTATATATGAGATAAGGGGACACGGATATATGCAATCAAGTATTCAAATCGGATAGGAGATTGTAATAGTGGTAACGAGAAACATTGTATACAAGCTCAACCAAAGCGCTTTCAATATACAAATCCAACACGCCCTTCTCCAAGTACTCTCGAATGGGAGTCGTCCAATTGGGTTCTTCATCCGACACTACGTTGACCTCGGCTCCGTCATCGGTATCGTCTATACTTACGCTTTGGACTTCCTCTCTTGGCGGGTTCGTTGATGGCGAGGCTAATTTACTTAAGATGTCATTTCAATGCTTTTGCTCCCTGGGATGCGAACTATCTGGAAGTATGAGAAATCTGCATGAGCTTTTGCTTTTTCAAGGTATTTCTTCATCCTGTTGCTTTTGCTTAGTATTTCCCAACATTTGGCTTACCACGACACGAGAATCCTTGTGAACTTATGCGGCTCGATTTGGAGATTTTGAGCTAGGCGAAGTCCTGCGATCAAGCTTCATCTCCACTTCGTTGTTCGTATTTTGAATATGAACCGAAGTGAGTAGGTGATCTCTTGGCCGTCCGGGCCTGGAGTAAATTCTGCTCATTACCCGTTTTCCCAAGCCCGTCAGCGTGAGTTGCTCGCACTCCTTTGGTATTTCATCCATTGGTTGGCGGCATTGTCGTCACGGACACGGTGGGCTTCGGTTTCTCGGCGAAGTTAGCCTCGGCAAGGAAATCCGCTAGGGCTCGACCTTTGATGGCTGGCGAGGCGAAGGATATATCGTGCTCGCCCGATTCGATTGCCCATTTCGCGATTCTCCACGAGGCTTGGGTTTCGTCAATACTTGTCGAAGTGGGTAGTCGGTGAGGACTTGTATGGGATGTGCATGGAAGTATGGGCGTAGTCTCCTCATGGCGTTTACCAATGCTAAGGCAAGCTTCTCCAAGGTCGATACCTCGTTTCGGGCCTTTTAGTGCTCGGTGATAAAATACACGGGAGGCGACGTCCCTTCTCGTGCAAGCGCACTTATAGACTCGTCCGGCGAGGTAGAGGAAAAGGACCTCTCCCTCTTCGGGACGGATAGAGTGGGAGTTTGGCGAGTAGCTCTTGAGATCTTCAAAGCGGACTTGTGTACATCATCCCATGAGAATTTGGGGCTTTTTGAGTATCTTGAAGAAGGGTAGGCTGCTTATCATGGCTTTTGAAAGCGGCTCGGTCTTGACTATGCTGACTGTCGGCTTGTGTACGTCATGGAGGTCTGGCATCTTCATTTCGAATGGTTTGGACCTTGGGCGGGTTGGCTTTAGCCTTCTTGTGAAACCAAGACCCTAAGAACTTTCAGACCGGACTGCAAGCGTGCACTTTTGGGGTTCGATTTTAGGTTGATTTTCGAAGAAGGCCGAGGACGATCAGGAGGTCGGCAACACATGCGACTTCTTCCTTGCTCTTGACGACGATGTCGTCACGATACCTCCCACATTCGACTATGTATTTGAAATATTTTGTCCACCGTCCTTTGATAGGTAGCCCTGCATTTTTAAGATCGAATGGCATCTTTTTATACGCAAAGACTCAAGTCGGTAATGAAGGTTGTCTTGGCAGCGTCTTCGTCGTCCATCGGGACTTGGTGATATCCTTTGTATAAGTCAAGCGAAGACTTCGTATCCGAGCAGTAGCGTCGACCTTCTTGTCGATGTTGGGAAGGGATAACAATCCTTTGGGCAATGCTTATTGAGATCGGTGTAGTCGATACACATTCGCCATCCCTCCTCCTTTCTTCACAATCACGGATTGGCTATCCGGTCGGATATTTGACCTCGAGCAAGATCGTGCTTTTAACGGTGATTCGCCTCGTCATGAATGACTTGGTTCCGTTCGGCTGCAAAAATTCTTTATTCATCGAGCTGACTTTATGTTCGGGTCGATGTTGAGCGGTGGTGATGATACTCGGCGAGACTCCGGTCATGTCGGGGAGACCAAGCAAACACGTCCGGAATTCCTTAGGAGTTGGATGATCGATCCTTCACTTTAGGTGCCTTGGTGAAACCAACCTTGGCGACCTTTAATGGCTCATCTTTGTACAATCGACCTCTTCCAACCGATTGTCGGGAGTGGCGATGTACTTCCCACTCAACTCCTCGGGTTTCTTTAATTGCTATGCCTGTGGGTCTTTGGACCGAGGTCCGGCACCTCGTAGGCAACTTGCATACATTCCTCGCTTGCTTCGATCACTCGGATCACGGTTGTCCCCCATGGTGGGTATCTTCATTGTTAGGTGGTACGTTGAACATACCGCCCTTACGGCGTTCAGCCAATCTCGCCCTAGTATGATGTTATATGGCGGTGGGCCTTCTCTGAAGAATTGCACCACCTTGGTGGAGCTCGTTGGTGACTTTCCCACCGTGACGGGTAGCTCAATTATCCCTTCCGGCGCGTCTCTTCTTGGGCGAAGCTTCGAGTGGCGCGGCGCTTGTGCGAGGCGCTTCTTCTATCCCTAGCTTGTCAAAACATTCCTTGAAAGGATGCTTACCGGCCGCCGCTATCAATGTACACGCTTCACCAACTTATTCGTGACCATTGCACGGATCACCAGCGCATCACAGTGGGTACTATTATGGTGCTGGGGTCGTCCTCGGAGAAGGTAATCGCCTCGTCCTTCTCGAACCTCTTGTTGTTAGGCTCGCCGATTTTCTCCTTCTTCGTCGGTGTCGCGCTTCGCTTTTTTGTGGGGTGCACAATTTCCCCTCTTCCTTTGCTTTCTCTTCTTTTGACTCTGGTCGGCTTGGCGACCCTGTCCTTGGTACTTTCTCAGGGGTCCATCCTGAACCAACATCTCTATCTCTCCCATGAGTTCTTTGCACTCTTCGATGTCGTGCCCATAGTCTCCGTGGAATGAGCAATACTTATCCCTGGTTCGGCGCCTCTTTCCTCCTGTCATCGATCGAGGCTTCTCGAACAGGTTCATATGGAGTGCGTAGATTTCTTCCCTCGGCTTCGTCAACGGTGTGTATCGAGGTCTCTCCGAGGTGTCACGCGGACCGAGCCTGGACTTTATAGGGCGGTGTAATCTTTCCAATGCGCTTCGTCGGCCTTGGTTCCGATCTCCCTGTCCTTCATCTATTCTTCCTTTTTCCGAGGGCCCTGCCTTGTCTGCTTCGCGCTTCTTCCTATCAGCCTCGTCCGCTTTGGCAAACCGGTCGGCTATGCGCCACAGCTCCGTTGCAGTACGGGGTTCGTTCTTGACGATCTCTCGATATAAGGCCCCCGGCAGGACACCGTTTTGGAAGGCCGAGATGATTAACAGGTCGTTCACGTCTTCGACCTTCAAACACTCCTTGTTAAACCTCGTCATGAAGTCACCGATGGACTCGTTACGGCTTTGCCTCAAGGTGAAGAGGTGTGCCGACGACGTTTTTGACTCCGCTTTCTGGAAGAACCTTCGATGGAAGGCCGTCATCAAGTCGCGATAGGAGCCGATGCTTCCGTGGCGGCATCGTCGAACCACCGCGGGCGTTGTCGACGAGTAACTCGGGAAGAGTTTGCACATATGAGCTGTCTTTGAGGCGTTGGTTGATCATGTTGTATTGGGCTGCGAGAGGAAGTTACGTGGGTTCCTCGATCCGTCGTGAGGCGATGCTCGGTACTCGGTATTTGTCCGGGGCGGAGTGTTGAGTATCTGTTTGAGAACGGGTGACTATTTTCCGTACTCCATCAAAGCCACCCTCCGGAGATTGGGGCGGAGTTCGACGATCGAACTTCGTTTGGTGACTCGGACCGACCTCACGGCGGCCATGATGCCTTTGTTCGCCTGCCGTTCCTTGAGAGGCGGGCGGAGTTTGACCGAACTCGTTCGCGTCGGGGCGGCCGTGGCGGTCGCGACGTCTCTCCCGTGTTGCTCCTTCCTTGCGCGGTCGGTTTGGGCCCGACCTCGTTGCGGTGCCTCGTACCTAGATGAAGCTTGGCGTTTCGTCTTCCGGACGTGGCCGACCACGTGTCACCGAGGTACCGAGAAAGCTCTCTTATTTTCTCGAGAAACCCCTTGCAGGCGTCGTCGAGGTTTACCATGAGTCGGAGGTTCCCACGGATTGTTCTGCGATCTCGCCGCTATGGTATCCGCCTCCTGCGGGCGGGCGTCCGTGCTCGTCGAGGCTTTGGACATATCCTTCGGGGTTTCTTCTCGATCGGGCTCTTCCCGAGCCGAGCTCGCGTTCCTCTCGCCGTCGGCGTCGTTGTTGCCGGCGACGATCCTGGATGTATGACTTCTGGTGTACCTGGTCATGATTATTTCCCTGTAAACGGTGGTTGATCGAAAGCACAAAATTTCGTTTCCCACAGACGGCGCCAGTGATCGATCTTAATTTCGTAAGGGAAATAAATGCGCAAGAACACCAAGAATTTACGTGGTTCGATCTATGAATAAGATCTACGTCCACGGGGAGAGAGAGAGTATTCGTGTATTGATAATATGAGGAGTGATTACAAAAAGTGTAGATGGTCTATTCTGTCTAATCTAACCTCTATTTATACACAAATGTATTGACCTAGATCTTGAATCCGAAGTCTTCTCTAACTAGAATTCGAGATCCTATCCATTCTTGAATTAGGATTCTTTTAGATATGGCCGAGCTTTCTGCGTTCCCACTGGTTTTAGGAGTCTTCATGGGCCGAACTTGTCCAGGCCGAGCTTGATGTCAGGGTTACTTGTATTGGGCCTGATGCTTGGGCCTGGTAGTTGGGCCGTATCCTATCATGTTTATTAAAATAAAAGAATAAAAAAAAGTAATAGAAAATGCTCAATAGATAAAATGTTGCCCCTTCAATCAGTAGTTCCGAGATTCAAATCACTTAGAAATCTTAGTGTGTATTGTGAGTGCATATTCCAAAAAAAAAAAACAGGTAATAGATTTGAATTTCTTTGCCAAGTACTTACCAGTTTGTTCCTCAAAATGAAACACCATACTAACCGGAAAATCAAAGAATTGTGGCCATATACTCCTCTTTCCTCGATTAATTTCTTTTAGGAACTCTTTAAAAATTAGTCGAGTACTGGTGTAATTTATTCTTTATGGAAATGGCTGTAAATTAGTCGAATTACTCGGATCTCGCTAGATAAAAGCTCATTTATGCTCATTAGATAGACGAGCCAAGCAGGAGTTTGATGGTACTACGCTCTCAAACGAACTAGCTCGTTAAGTTATTTAACTTAAAATACATAATTTTTAACCAAATATAATTTGTATTTCTAAACTATAATTAGTTATAGTCATACTAAGTTTCAATTAATATAATAAATTTTAGTATACCTATTATGTTATTATGAATAAAATAGTTTATAGAAACATTATAGATTTTTAAAATTTGAATGAGTATATACTTGTTCAATAAGAGCTCGTTTGTTATACAATATGAGATAAAATGTGGTATGTTTAACCAAGATATATTTTGTCACATCATTTATCAATATCATATTTGTAATATGTATTAAAATTATATAAAGTGATTAAGCTTAATTTAGTCTAATAAGAAATTAAAAAATATTATAATTACTTTTTGCCATATGTACCCCACCTGAGAGGTAATTATACACAATTACACAAATTTATATAAAACATAACTTAGTCTTTGTTTTTGAAGAATCTTATATTTTTAATTCAAACTAGATATTAGATTTTAATAAATATATTACATATAACATTACCACCGAAACAATCGAGCCATAATAATAAAATAGAGTGCAACTTGCGGCCTGGATGTTACAACAAGTATGCACATGCAATATCCCAATTTTATGAATCATTATATAACAATAAATTAATTCTTACAACAGATGTGACCTTGTTAATGAGATTTAATATTACTATTGTCACTTACCTAATTAATACACTGGTTTAATTCTAAATTTTATAGGCAACCTATAATTTTTTTTCACCAGTTTCCCCATTACCAACTCCTCCCACTTTATTCCATCCAACATCACAACCATAATCTCCACCACCGCATGGGACATTGCATGTGCATAGTTGTTTTAACATCGAGGCCACATGCTGCTCGTTCAGACGTTCACTATTATAAACATATACTACTGTGTAACCCGTCGAATTTCGATGGAAATTATTTAACATTATAAATTTACAAGTAATTATAAAACTATTTTCCAGGATAGATAAAATCATTTAATAATTTACAATATTATGACAATTTTCAGAAGAGATGCTACTTGATATGTCAAATTATAATAGAAAAATAGGTCAAACTTGAGGTTCTTCGTTTCTTTTCCATGTCTCTCGTTTGCAAAAAAAAAATATCAAAAGAAATTGATCAAAGTCAAAAGTTAATAATAAGCATGTGGTCATTGATTGTGTTTCATAAATTAATTTCAAGATAAATTCAAAAATATACAAGTAATCTTTATTTTTGACAATATTCAATTGGATTTGATTTGATTATGTCCATGTATCCAAACATTCACTGGATCTAGTTTGGATATAGTTTGTAAACAGGCAAGCCAAGGAAAGCTAAACAATATGAAGCTCGAGTTAAACTCAAATATATATATATATATATATATATATATATATATATATATATATATATATATATATAGGGGTTGGTTATGGTGAAAAGCTCCTTAATGTCGAAAGTAGGAATAGTAGCATATCTTTCATATTGTGTAGACAATCGAGTTAATGTATTGCACATGAAAGTTTAGCACATATTTCATCCATTCGTAGCACATATCTAAATATATTAGTTTAGACATCTTTCATTGCGGTAGACAAGAAGAGTTATAGTGTTGCACAATAATCCAGTAGTACACAAAACACAAAAGCGTAGACACACGAAAATTAAATCTCAACCATTGATATAGCAAATCAAAGTAGGATTCATTCCTATTTCCTACCAAATTATCTATTCTACCGATCCATCTCCTATATATATATATATATATATATATATATATATATATGGGAGAATTGAAATAATTATTTCTTTCTCCATAATATCTAAAATGCAATCAGAATCATTGATCTTTTAGGAGCTTTCATCTTCGTTAAAATTTTCAACTCAATTATCAGGTTAAATGAGCCTAGTTGAGTCCAATCGATTGAGCATGATTGAATTTGATTTTAGTTCTTTAAGAATATAAATATCTGGAAAAACAGTATTATAGTCATGCGAATTGTCTGTTCCCCAATAAAATAATTACAGGAAGGATGTGAAAGATAAGAAATAAAAAATTTGTTTGTGTTGCTTATGAAGGAGAAGATCAACATCCAAGCTAGCCAGCCCTGAATATATTGAATATTCCGGACAAAAAAGTCAAGCTTCAATGTTAGTTTAACTAAATGAATATACCCAATCAGGGTTATCATAATTAAAAGATTTAACAATTGAAAACTGAGCTCCAGTATGATCTTCAGGTGGTGTAGGCTGTAATTATATAAGATCAGCTCTGTTTTTTAAACTCCAATGTTAGTTTTTGTTTTTTAATACCTATAGCCAAAATTTGGATTGGAAACAGGGACGAAGTCACGTGGGAGCTTGGGGGCCCATGGGCCCCCAACTTTTTTTAAAAAATCTATTAGCAGATAGGTAATATGTAATTCATTAAACTATATGATGTAGACTAGTTGGATAAAATCTTTACTCTCAAATGAGGCATCCCGGGTTTGAATCTTAGCGGTGGCTCACTTATACTTTTAGCTCTTCTTTTTCCTCTTTCCTTTGTTTCTCTCGTATTTTTAGCTCTCTTTTTTCCTCAACTCGTATTTTTAGCTCTCTTTTTTCCTCTCTTTTTTCTTCTCTTTTTCCTTACTTTGTGCTCTACTTTTTTTTTGTAGTTTTTTATTATGTTGACTAAAAAATATATAAACAAATAATAAAGTTTTATATATAAATTAATAAGATCAATCTAATTTTAAAAAGATTATGATTAACTTATTCTAACAACAACAACAATTGAAAACGTCCAAGTTATTTGATTCTCATTTTAAACCCTAAAGATATTGGTAATGATAGAGCAATCAAAATGTAGATCGATTGAATATATGACAATTATTTTAGAAATATAAGTTTTGATCACATCTTTATTATCACAAGTTCTTTTTTCAGAAAGTTCAAGAATAAAATTTACCATTCTTTATCTAATTTTATGTCAAATATATATCGTTTTAGTCCAACTCTAAACTGCACTAAAATTCAAATGTTATGTAGTTTTCATCATATTTTATTCCAATCATACGCATTGTACGTAAAATTATTTACTTGCACCGAATTTTGTACGAGTGCGAAAATGCACCATTTCGGTGCAAAATCTATATCAAAATGACGTCATACATTGGATTTAGATCCACGTTATGAGATGACGTGTTTTAAATTTATTTTTTTAACGCCGTCATGTAATTCAAACAATATTAAACTATTATTGAAATTGTTATAATTAGTTTCTAATTTTATTTTAAAATTACACTATAACTTCTCAAAATTATAATTATTTACTTCAAAAATATTCACGGCCGTGATCGCTATAATTCCTACCAAAATAAATTGATAGTAAAACAGCAAGTATATATATCGTATCCACAGGGACTGCGACTCGAGAACACAGCGAATAATCAACGCAGAATTTTGATTATTATCCAGGCAATAAAATAACAAGGGAGAGAGATTATAAAACTAGACTCAAAATATAAATAAGGAATAAAATCAGATATGAAAGACTGACCATAGGGATGTACTTAACCTAACTAGATTCACACAATTAACCTATTAATCTATTTATCAATTTAATCCACATTCATATGAAGGATCACTAATATAACTATAGTATCCGCCAGGACAGCCTATAGTAGTAGGTTAGCCTAAACTCTATCTCCGTCGGGTCTCAAAAGAAGTAAGCTAATTACCAAAAGCACACAAAGATTTAACCTCCTACAGTTCACCTATCTCCGTCAGGTCTCAAGGTAAAAACTGTATTATGAATTCAAGATATGGACTATGCAATTAATTCCACCAGGACATCAATCACATAACTAGCATGCATCAATAATGGCCAGATACCAACACATGAGAAATAAAATCAAGAATCATAAATCATGAATGGGACGGCAAAACAGTATCAACAGATAAATTATACGAATCTAGTCAGACATACAAACCCTAGGATCAATATAGAATTTAACTACGCATAATTAAAATACCAAAACAATAAATAATTAAAGAAAGCATAAATTGAGATAGATAAATAAAACCGTAGGAATCCACGATGAACAATGTAGCACTTGAATCAGTAAATAAATCGAACTAGAAACAAAAGCGGATTCTGTTGGAATGAAAATCTTGGACTAAAAGGAATCGACAAACTAATGCTAAAAGAACTATATGGAAGCGTGTAAAACTCTTACGAAGACTCGAGCAAAAAGAATAAAAGTGTTACATGTACGTGCGGCGCATGTATATATATAAATTAAAACCTACGCGTCTCGCTATGCGTGCTAAGGTCGCTAAGGAGACACGCGAAGGCTCAAAACTGCTGCCAAACCATTGCTCTCGCGAGTTAGCAGCGACCTTAGGTCGCGAGCACAACTCATGAGTTATATTCTCTCGCTGCGCATTGCGCGACTCTGTTGTTTCGCTCCGTTCTCTCTCGTCCGGACTTCGAATTGCGATCCGTTTGCGCCTATGAACTCCTATCGAGATGCTCATTAACATAGTAAACTTTTAAAATCCATCCTTGTCAAATCCGTTTCATCATATTCAACGTCGTTTTCAAACAGTTCTTCTTCGCACGAGCTCGCGACTGGGCTAGTGATTCCTCTTTATCGTGATCCATATTTTTGATATCAAAACCTGTGCTAAAATGACACGAAATATACACGGCATAGTATCTTCCAAGGTAAACATAAATATATCAAAAAACAGCTTAAAAGATCACTTATCAATTAGAAACGAAACGAATATAGCCTTATAAATCAAGTAAAAATGAGGCTTATCAACTCCCCCAAACTTAACCTTTTGTTTTTCCGCAAACAAATCAAAACAAAGGAGAGATGACCAAAGACAGGCAAAGAGTCGAACGACAAAAGCAATAAGCCTCAGAGCAATGAGCAATAAACGATTCACTCAAATGAATCAAATCACAACATCTTTAATTAAACTCACACATCATAATAATCATAAGCACAAGCTTTCTCGAAATTGAATCCTCACGACATAGATATATATATAAGAATTCTCAAACACTCAAGTATATCAAGAAGAATGTGTATACTCTCAAAGTTTAAAAACACATGGAATCTACCATAAGCTTGCGAATCGTCTAATTATCCATTGCTCAAATATGTGCTCAAGAATTAAGATCAAAAAGGTCTTATAAAAGGTTATAATGTAGGCTCTTTGGTAAGGTAGGATATATTTAGGCTAAGTGACTCATAATCCCATAATGAAAACACCATAAATATCATAAGACACAATTCCCAAATTTTCATAATTTATTTCAATTCTTCATACCAAGAAGTCATTTTTCTTTAAGAACTCCATAATTATTATATAAGTGATAAAATCATCTCAAAGCACTAGCTACTTACCCATTTATGTTCTTTTCACATACTTGTGTCATTTTTTTTTTTTTAACTTATATGGGTAAACAACTATTTTTAATAATCACTTTCTCATCATCTATTTTTTTTACTTTCTTTTTCTCAACCCTCAATTTCAAGCAACCAAAAATCACACTAACTACATAACCCAACCTACGGCTATATGAAAGAATAAAGTAGACTCAAACGGGCTCATCAAAGGATAATAAATAACAGGTTAGTATTTGGATAGTGTATAGGCTAAGAAAAGAATGCCTAATATCATTTCAAAATTCTTAAGCACATCAATGCAACCTCGAAAAAGATCCAGAGCAAGTTCTAGAGAAACACATGCTATTTCAAACTATTCACATAGAAAGAAACAAGACTGAAAAGATATGACAGTCAAAAGTTCAAGTCTCACAGGTTTCAAAAGTGTGATCAAATTCTCAAAGGTTCAATACTCACAATAATCATAACATGCTTCATCTTACAAAATCAGTTGCAATAAAATTTTCTAATAAAAACAATTCTCATCATCGGTTGCTCGTCATTCAACTCAACCCAAAACAGACACAAAACCCAAACACGAAAAACAAATCAAAAACAAACCAAAAGAAAACAAAACAAAAACGAAAAACACACAAAACAAAGAAAAACATTGGGTTACCTCCCAACAAGTGCTAAATTTAAATGTCTTTAGCTAGACCAATACTAACCTTGATCAATCTGACGTTTTGGCAGCAGACTTCTTTCCAAATCTATGTTTGCCTCCATATTTTTCATTGACCGCAGACCACCACTGAGTGTGGAAGTGGCTCCCCCCAAACTTGAATAAATCACTCGGTGTTTCATGCCGAGTCCATCTCTTCTTTGTAGCACCCTTGTCAACTGGTCGGTTGACATCCAAGCTTGAGATTTGGCTAGCTGCAACAGTGGTGATTGAATGACACTCTTCATGCTCTGAACTATCGTGTTGCTTGATGGCATCATATAATATTGAGATTTTCAACTCCTCATCATTGATACGAAATGTGAGATCACCTTCCTGCACATCAATTAAAGCACGACAAGTGGCTAGAAAAGGCCGACCCAAGATTATTGGTTGATTTTTAAATTCAGGAATGTCTAAAATAACAAAATCTATTGGAAAGACAAAATCACAATTCTTACCAACACATCCTCAACTACTCCATTAGGGTATGCGGTGACACATCGGCCATCATTAATGAAATGGAAGTTTTCTTCATTTTGCCCAGCTCCAAGCGGTTGAACACAGATAAGGGCATCAGATTGATGCTCGCTCCCAAATCACACAACACGTATGCTCGTCAATCTCGCACTCCAACGTGAAGCTCCCGGATCCTTACATTTCAGTGGCGACTTCCTTTGCAAGATAGCACTGCATTCCTCAGAAATGTTGATTTTGTCAAATTTCCCCAACTTCTTCTTGCTTGCCATTGCATCTTTGAAAAATTTTACATAGCCGGGCATGTTTCTGAGAGCTTCAAAGAAATGTTAACTTTCTGGAACATCTCTTTGAATCGGGCGTACTCCTCATCATATTTCGTCTTCCCGATGCGCTGAGGAAATGGAGCAATAGTTACTGAGGGCGCTGGACGGCTGGCATTCTCTCGCGAGGTTGAGTCGCGAGACTCCCTCGCGATATCTGATAAACGCGTATTTTACACGTTTATAGTTGATATTTAAAGATGATTTTAGATCAATTATGTGCGTTTATGTCTTAGATATCAATGCTTTTACATATTCTTGGAAGATACTGCTCTTGGGTTCCGTTTTGATGTTTTGTAGGTTTATAAGTTGAAAATCAAGCATGGAGCGAGCGAGCAAGCAAAGGTCAAAAGGGGCCTGGCGGCGCGGGCGCGAGCCCCATATGTGTGCTGAATTGAAGCCTCGCGACCTTCCTAGCGATCGCTAGGTCGGTCGCGAGTAACGCCTACTGACGGCGCCAAACCAATGACGCGAGGACCCGCCATGAGCGCCCGTCCTTTGAAAAGAGCTCTTGCCCGATTTCTCGCGACCACGCTAGCGGTCGCGAGCGAGGCGTGGCTAAGCGGCGCGTTCATGCCGAGAACCCGAGAACAGCCGAGCGAAGGAGATGCCTAGCGACCGAGCTCGCGGCTGACGCGGAAATTAGGGTTTCTACCCTAATCTATAAATAGGGCATTGCCTCCCTCGCGCCCCAAACTTTTGCTACGCGATTTCAGAGCCTTTTTACCTCAGTTTTTCAATATTTTTCACATCTTTTCACTTTAGTTTCAATTTAGTTTAATTCTAGCATTAGTTATCCATCATTCTACGCTAGTTCTTCGCTTTGTTATCAATTTAGAACGATTTCGTCCGAACAATTTCCGTAATTTTCCCGTTTTCCAACGAGGTTGGGATTTGAACCCAACGATTGTTCTTCAGACGCTTCCCTACGGGTTTTATCTATATAATCTCTGTTTTTATGATTTTCTCGTATTTTATTCCGTTAATTATGTCTAGCTAATTTATGTTCTAATCCTAGGGTTTGCATGATTCTATCCTAACTGTTGTGATTCCTGCTATCATTATTTACCTTCTTGGCATTGATTCATGATTCTTGGTGCTTAATTATATGTGTTGATTTCTGATCAATCTCGATGCATGTCATAGTTGCCAGTTAATTTCTTAACAGTTTTAATTGTCAATCGATCTTGAATGCATGATACGAATAATCCTTGAGTCGTAGCTGAGATAGGAACATTCGTAGGAAGTATATTCTTTGTGATCTGTTTGGAGTTACTAATTTTACCTAGAGATGTAACAGTAATAGGAAAAATTAGTAATCAACTGCCACAATTGTCGTAACTGAAATTGGTGGTTATATATGTGATCTTCCATCTTGTCTTGATTAAAACTGGTTAATAGGAGCAGGATAAACATACGTTGTGGGTAGATTTGTGCATCCCTAGGGTTAGTGTTTCTTTATTGATTTATCTTCGAGTTGTTTATTGCTTTGGTTATTTTCAAGTTGTTACCTTTGCTTTGGATTTGATATCTGAGGCCCTTAAACCTGATAAACCAAATCTGTGCTTGGATAATGATGAATTATTGTTGAGTTAGATTCTGTGTTTTCGTGTTACAATCCCTGTGGATACGATACTCTGCTTACCTTATACTTGCGTGTTTTTCGTGTTAGAAAAGTGAGCTATCAATATCTCCTGCGTGCTGCTTCGCGAGTGTCTCTCTCCGACTTTTGCTCGCGAGGCAAAGTCACGATGTCTTCTCCGTATGTCTTCGCGGGTTGCCCTCGCGACCCTTCCTCGCGAAGGAATGTCGTGAGGTGTGACTCTGTATGCTGCCCGTCTTCTCTCACGGTGTTCTCTCGCGACTGGCTGTCGCGTGGATTTCTCGCGAGGCGAGACTCTTCATCTGATGCGGCTTTCCTCGCGACTTGATTTCGCGACAGTGAATCGCGAAGTGTACTCGCGAAGAGAGAATTTGTAAGTTCATCGCTCAAGCCCTCTTCGTCTCTTTCATACTCGGATGATTTTCATATGAAGCTCCACTCCTCAAATATATCGCATTACCACCGATTCGAGGCATATGATTCTTAGGATTACATTCGGTGTTGCTTGAAATTGTCCTTGCCTATGCAACCCAGCTCTTTCATTGGCCATCCGCCCACTTGATTCTCTAACATCTTTAATTGTTTTCCATGGCTATCACCGTATTGTTGATGGCATTGATCGTGCTTTCAAAGCGTTCATCCTATTCCAATTCTTTGGATCTGAATATTTCTTTGAGCCACAATTTGTTGGTGACTCATTATTTGTTGATTGCTCACCAACACTTGTTGCATCATATCTTGAGGCTCGGCTTGGGCTCCACAATCATTCCATTATTATGACAAAACTAGGTGGTAGTTGCTGAGCATTCTGCGCATTGGCATAGGAAAAAATTGGGTGATTTATATTATTGGGATGATAGGTGGGTCCCACTTTGATTTCCTTGGAAATTGTTCCTTTGGTTCACATATTGAACCTCCTCGATATTCTGCGTCATGGCCACGGTCATCTGCCCTTTCCTCTCGGCTTCATACTCCTACTGCAGAGATTTAAATTTTTCTAACAGATCATCGTATCTGTTGTCAAGTTCTGCAGCGGCAACTTTCCTGATCGGCTGTCTCTCCATCGGCCACTGATAGCTGTTGGATGTCATCTCCTCAATAATTCTCAACGCTTCATCTATTCCTCGATTGAGAAGGCATCCTCTGGCTGACGCATCAACAATGCTCCGGGTGTTAGCATTAAGTCCATCAGAAATTGGATTACTCTCGCTCGGTGAAAACCCATCTTGTGGACACCTTGGCGGCGAGTTTACGAATCGCTCCGGGCCTCAAATAACGACTCATCTCCCAATTGTGAAAAATGGGAGATCTCGGCAATGATTTTCTACGCCTTGGCAGGTGGAAAGTATTTAGGCAGAATTTCTCGCAACCGCTCCCATGTAGTGATTCTAGATCCATCTAAACTCTTGAACCACTCTTCGCTCGACTCGCGGAAATATGAACATCCGCATCCGGATGGCATCACCGCACTGTTACGCTGATAGTATCACGAGATATCGAGAACGCTTCCAAGTGTGCATTGGGATCTTGATCACCCTCTCCCAAATCGCTCTGCTTGTATCATGCGTCGATGAGGCGGCACTTTAACTCAAAATTATTGGCATTAATGTTCGCCCCCCATCCTCCACCTTGGAACGTATCCGTCGGTGGCCTATACATGTGGTTAAGCGGTATGGGTTGTGCTCGTCCACCCATCTGGCCCATCTGATTATTCAACGCCAGTTGGCGCTGCATCGCGGCTAGCATCTCTTCCATCTCGGCCATTCTATCATGGCCTTGGGGTTGTCTATCTGCCATTGCTTGTTGTCTTCTTTCTCGACTCTCTCTCTTGTGTGATCTTTCAATCTCAAAATCCAATGGGATAATTTCTTTACTTTGGGACCTTGTAATCATGCACTGCACAGAGAGATAAAAATCAGATCAGATCTAAGAAGCAACACAAAAATAATAGTTTTTTTTTTAATTTTAATTTTTTTATATGCCTGAATTAATAACTACAATCCAGAAAATTATCACTATGCAATCTAAAGGTCCCGACAACGGCGCAAAATTTGATCGTTATAATTCCTACCAAAATAAATTGATAGTAAAACTGCAAGTATATATATCATATCCATGAGGATCGTGACTCGAGAACACAGCGAATAATCAGCGCAATTTTGATTATTATCCGAGCAACAAAATAACAAGGGAGAGATTATAAAACTAGACTCAAAATATAAATAAGGAATAAAATCGAGATATGAAAGATCAACCACAGGGATGTACTTAACCTAACGATTCACACAATTAACCTATTAATCTGCATTTACCAATTTAATCCACATTCATATGAAGGATCACTAATGTAACTATAGTTTACGCCAGACGCCTATAGTAGTAGATTAGCCTAAACTCTATCTCCGTCGGGTCTCAAGAGAAGTAAGCTAATTACAAAAGCACACAAAGATTTAACCTCCTCAGTTCACCTATCTCACTTGGTCTCAAGGTAAAAGCATTATGAATTCAAGATATCGACTATGCAATTAATTCCGCGGGACATCAATCACATAACTAGCATGCATCAATAATGGCCAGATACCAACACATGAGAATTAAAACCAAGAATCATAAATCATGAATGGGACGGCAAAACAGTATCAACAGATAAATTATATGAATCTAGTCAGACATACAAACCCTAGGATCAATATAGAATTTAGCTACGCATAATTAAAATACCAAAACAATAAATAATTAAAGAAAGCATAATTGAGATAGATAAATAAAACTGTAGGAATCCACGATGAACAATGTAGCACTTAAATCAGTAAATAAATCGAACTAGAAATAAAAGCGGATTCTGTTGGAATGAAAATCTTGGACTAAAAGGAATCGACAAACTAATGCTAAAAGAACTATATGGAAAACGTGTAAAAACTCTTCTGAAGACTCCAAGCAAAAAAGAATAAAAAGTGTTATGTCTTCTGTGCGCGCATGTATATATATAAATTAAAACCTATGCGCCTCGCTATGCGTACTAGCGACCTAAGGTCGCTAAGGAGACACGCGAAGGCTCCGAAAACTGTTGCCAAACCATTGCTCCTCGCGAGTTAGCTTCGCGAACTTAGGTCGCGAGCACAACTCGCGAGTTATGATTTCTCGCGCTGCGCATTGCGCGACTCCACTGTTTCGCTCCGTTCTCTCTCGTCCGGACTCCGAATTGCGATCCGTTTACGTCTATGGACTCCTATCGAGATGCTTTTTAACATAGAAAACTTTGCAAATCCATCCTTGTCAAATCCATTTCATCATATTCAACGTCGTTTTCAAACAGTTCTTCTTCGCACGAGCTCGCGACTGGGCTAGTGATTCCTCTTTATCGTGATCCACTTTTTTGATATCAAAACCTGTGCTAAAATGACACGAAATACACACGGCATAATATCTTTCAAGATAAACATAAATATATCGAAAGACAGCTCAAAAGATCACTTATCAATTAGAAACGAAACGAAACGAATATAGCCTTATAAATCGGATAAAAATGAGGCTTATCACTTCGTCATTGATTGGAAACCGTGCAAAAGCACACACACATATTTGGTTGTCCTGTTTTACTAGTTGCAAAGCAACAAGCATGACCTCTTTTCATTTATAATTAACCTCCAAGAGTCCAAGACCAAGACCAGCATAAACTTCAAACAATATTACCTCACCCATGAGTTATTTTACTCTATTATGAGGAAAATATAGTAATAATTTTTCAGGAGGTCCAAGTTTTCTGTAAAAAGTAAAAGCATTGCTATCTAATCGAGGTACGAATAATGTTCTGCTTAATTCTGAGCACAATGACAGCTTAGCCAAAAGGATGGCCTACTAGTTATTTTTATTCCAGATAGCTGATGATTAAAATGAATATGCACACTCCAAGATGAAGCATCATAATCTATAATCCTTTTATTTGGTCAATTGAAAAATTTCTAATATTTTTCAATTACATGGTATAGAATATCATATCTTTAGAGCTCTAGTTCCTTTTGGTCATTACAATGCTAAACTTTTTACTACTGGTCAATCTTTTTCAAGGCATTCTAAGGAAGCCATGTTTCTTTACTGATGTCTTTTTCCATATTGCTTGCTGATGACTTTCTTAACTACTCTTTTTTTAGGTGTGTTTTAGATATTACTTTTTTTAGAGGTTGTATTCACTTTAGTTAATAGATAATGTCCATCATGCACCCCCATTTCCTTTTGAATATTTTAATAACTAATTAATTGGCATCAACTGTTACGACATAGGGCCATTGATCTCGTAATTGGTGCTATATAACTGCATCTATTATTAGACGCCGTAATAGCATTGCAAAACGGTGTAGTGATAAGTATTAATAGAAAATCAAACGTCATTTACAGATGCAAAATATTATGTAAATCTAATGCGATAAGAACATGAACCATACAATAAATTGTTACCATCGAGAAGTAAATATTGAAGAGATGTTAAGTAGCCGAATTCTGCAGGTATCTACCCAAATCCATTTATTAATCTTGTGATGAAATTAATCAATTTTAAGTATTAGATTCTTGGGAAATAGTGCAATCTGTGAACTTCTAATACTTTTGGTTTGTTAGATTAGTTCTTATCCACTACAACAAAAAAGCATTTTTTCAAACACTAAAAAGTGCCCCAATATATTGTCTTTCGGGGCACTTATCATATGTGTTGCTAAGTATCATGTCCCAAAAGAGTTTGTGACACTTTTTAAGTGTCTATACCAATAGCTTTCTTATCATTTTTATATGCCCCAAGATCAATTCTTAAGGCATATATAAATGCCTTTACACGATTTAAATTTATACTGATAAATCTATAAGGACACTTATTTGTGCCTCTTATATAGATATCGAGACACAAAATATGTGGCATCAAAATCCCTTTTGTGTTTGCAAATTAATTTCTAGGGGCACTTATTTGTGCCCTTAAATTAAATTTGAGTTACATAATGTGTAGCATCAAATTTATGTCGCGTAATTGTATATATTAATTATCTATATTATATACAAATATAATCATATCTTGCTAGTACATCTTTTCATGTAAAAAAAATACATCTGCAATATATTTTGAACGCATTATTTGCAATACTAAACAATCTAAAATGGAAACTATACAAAATCTCATATCCTATCATTCATGTCCAACATTTGTAAGAAAAACTAAATGGAATCATAGAATTGTCCTTACATAATACAAAATGCAAAAATATCACCATCTAAAATATGAAGGGTGTCATTTGAAGTTGAGTGTGCCTGTTCTAGCAAATTATTATGTCAACTTTCATTTTCATCAAAGATAATCTGCATATTAGATAGAGTAGAGGTTACACTAACACAAGAAATAAGTAAATTAAAGCAACAATGTTGTACCAATTAACAACACAAGGTAAGAAATATAAGAGATCAAATAAATTTCAATCACATAGGTATTCGTGTCGAGCAAACCTTAGTTCCCGCCAATCACATACATATGCCACCGGCTTCGATAGTTCGACCAATCAGCGCCATTCAGACCAGATATAACCTTAGGTCTGCATGCAAGAAAAGAGATTGTAAGTGGTTGCAAAACTTTCTTTTACAAGATTCATCCGCATTTGATGAACTACTCACCCTGTAGTTTGAAGAAGTTGTTGAGCTCGTCCCACCATAATAAAGGCAAACATTCTTGAGTGAATCCAAAAATCTCAGAGCTATTGCTAATGAATTCAGTTCATAGAGTAGTGTCATTTGATGTTTGGTATCTGAGTTTGTCAAGCAGAGTTGCACCAAGTCTGATTTTCAGAGGATAAAATAATACAATCAAAGTATGATTTTTAATTCAAATGTTTTTGGTAGCTTGATGCAGTTTTTTAGCTTATACCTTTGATTGAGTTTACTAGAATCATATTGCTCAAATTCTATGAAAATGAAATGAAAAGTTTTATGATACAATAGTAAGAAAATATATAATCTTTTAACCCAATATTTAGAACCCCAAAAAAAGGATGTGCATAAAACAATTTAATATCAACTGATTATTGAAGCTAATGGTGAAAATCTTAAAAGTAACACACAACTTTGAACGATCTGAATAACAATCTAATCAATGAATATATATATATATATATATATATATATATTGAAACTAACCTGATTGAAAATTGAAGCACTTTTCACTACCACAAGATATGGCGAATATTAAATCACGTTAGTAAAGTCCGTGAAGAAAAAGAGGCGAGGCATCTGTGGAAGTTATTTATCGACCTCCTCCTGAATCTGTCCCTCTGTAGTCACGTATCAAACCAGATCAAGATGATGTAGCTTTCATATTAAATAGGAATTATGCTACGAGAATCAAAAAGCTTACCAGCAAGATCGACAGCCAAGTTAGCCAGAGTATCGGCCTCAGAGTTTAAGTCCTTTAAGAACATAGAACACGCCAATCTCAGAAGACTAGTTTTATTGGTAAATGCAATTTGTGATGTGATGATATAGTCATGAACTTACCCTTAAAACGTGAATAATTTGGAATGAGAGAAATCTATCCTTCAATTTCTTAGCCTTATCAAAACAAGCCAGAGATATTTTGGTTTTTGACCTTCCACAATCCCTGAATCTGCCGGAGAAATCATGCCTCGTAAGCAAGCATAAAAGAATGGGGGAAACTATCATAGACCAAAAACTAAAAGACTGGTGTAGTAGACATATACCAGACACACCTAGAGATGGGATCATATATGGAATAATACACATATCAAAGTTGTAGCTAACTAAGCTATATATACGATGATAGCAAAATATAAATCACAAGTAACAGATTCTGTTTTTTACACCTATTAGTCCAAGATTTCAGTCCCCTCAACTTAATTGGTTCTCCACGAGCTAAAAATGTAAAGTAATAGTGGCGTAAGATCTAAAAGCACACTAAAACATACATTCTGCAAAAATAGATCAGCATCAACAAAAAACATAGTCCAAGTTTTCAGCTGTCCAACAATCTACAGGGCCACTATATATTAACATTTCCATTACGATTTACGACTTAATAAAAGTGTTGAATAAATCGACCATCGACAAGAAACTGCAGTTATCATAAGTGCAAAAATGGGAGAAAAATAGCCAACTTCCTATTTTCCCCAGTCCCTGCTCGGTAACAGAAATTCTCACTCGTTAAAAGGAACATTTACCTGCATGCAGACAAGTTTGGAGTCACCTCGAACTCTAACACTTGTAAAACCTTTTCCGAGTGCATATTTCAACCCAAGTATAAAGCCACGATATTCAGCAAAGTTATTGGTGGTCCGGAATCTTCCATGGGGATCTTGATCTTTCATTGGACACATTTCGTTTTTATTTTCAAATAATCCAGTCAAAATTATCAGAAATAAGTTTTGTGAAGAACATTTTAAAAAAACATGTATTCCAGATTAGTGTTTTCATTAATGAAAAAAAATTGGTTTATTATTTCCAACCAAATCATAAACATGGAAACAATAGTTTAGGCTTGAAATTAAATTTGAGAAATATAGTTTCAACCGTGGAAGAAGAAACTGCAGTTTTCTGGATGATATATTCAAACAAACCACATATGTTAGGTAACTGAAGAAACATGGTTTCACAAGATGAAATCATATATGATGAATCTACAATCAAGTGGGGATAATTAGCACCAAACAGTTAACAGAAATTGAATGAAGTTTATGAATCACCGCCAGAAATATTGTCAAATAGAAAAAGAACACACATAAATTTAAATCGAAGTCCAGAGAACTTGTGATTACCGAGGTTCCAACTTGAGCTTGACAATCAATTAAGCTTTTGTACACTCCGACTAGATCACACAGAAATTTCTATTATCCTGATTCAAATCAAATAACTTATCCATAAAACACTATGTTAGATCACCATAATTGAACTAAACAAATAAAATAAGAAAATGAGTTATATAAAGTAGGTTTTACTGAGAAAAAACTTGAGTCGAATTCCATAACTTCACCACCAGACCGCTACAGGGGACGACGGCGTGGACATGACGATGGCGCGGCGACCGCTACAGGGGAGGACGGTGTTGCTGAGATGAGCTATGGTGCTGTTGCTGGATGAACGACGGTGTGATGCATGGGCCGTCGATTAACAGAGTCCTCGCCAGAAAAATGAAAGGAAAGAAAGGATTTTAGGGATTTCAAATTTGGAATTTTTCTATTCACAGATGTGTACTGCAATTGGAAGAGAGAGAGAAGGAGATAAAGAGTGAATGAAATAAAAAATGGAAAAGGCGTAGGCGGTGTGATTTTTTTTAGTAAAATTTGTCAAATGTGCCTCTAAACTTAATTTGTCCAACTAATTGCCCCAATAACAAATTTGGGGGCACTTAATTAAAAATGCCTCTAAATAAGTGCCTCAATATTTGTTTTTTGTTGCAGTAATCCTAGAATTAGTCTTTAAAGGATTGTTTACTTTACATGATTAGGTTGGATAGACAAAATTAATCCAACATAATCCAGTATTTACTTTTAAGAACTGACGTTTGAGGATATCCCAAAGTTCGGATTATTTTAATCCTTTGGGTTGCTCCTACTATTGATATTAATCCAACCAATATAAGTAGAATTGAAATAATCTTCCAAACAAAAGAAGAGTTATTTATCCTAATTTTAATCATTCATTAATCTCTTATAGTAAACAAATGATTGATTGATATAAATTATCTTATTATATATTTAAATCATCAAATATTCAATCCTTCAAATACTAATCATGACGTCCCCTAGAGTGTTTACTTTTGAACAAACATCACTTTTTCTATTCAATCAACACGCTAAAAAAATTAAGATATAACCGACGAAGGCTTTGAAATTATAAATATTTAGACTTTACTTGTTAGCAAACTGTTGATCTAGTTAGCAAATTCTTGTAAAACAACATATTTCATGGGGATTTTGGGGATTTAATTCACAAAATAAACATTGTTTCATGACTTGTTGGTGATTATTAAAGTTATACGTACTTGAGCACAATTTTATTTTATTAAGATCCAGAATTCAGATTGTACTACCTTAAAATTCTGATATGGGGAAAGAAATATTAAAAATGGATTGATTTCTTCTTCTGGAGATGTTCTTCAACAATTGCTTTTTCCTGGTGAACACCAAAGACAAGAAAAAGAAACAGTGTTATATACTACAATTTACTTAATTACTATCATATCGAACAAACAAATTATAATTTTAAACTGCTGAATGCTATATAACACTGGCAATAAGACAAGAGAGCAAAAAAATGATTGAAAGAAATGCAGCTATTTAGAAGAACCAAAAGTTCACTCCATAGTAGAAGTTTACATATATTCAAAAGACTCACTTCTGCTTTAACAGGTTTCTCTTTTTTCTTTTTTACGGGCTTCTCATTGTCTGAAGTCTGTTCTATCATCAACCAGGGCATATAATTTGGCATCAACTATTTTCTGGTGGCAGAAGTTGCCGGGGTTAGAGGGGAAAAAAGGTACATAGAAATGTTAATGTTGTTTTGCTAATTTCTGGAATACTCTAACTGGTGTAAATAATTACACTGACAACCTTTGGATCTGCCCATGGCTGTTTCTTTCTCACGTGAGCAAATAGTTCACCAACTGTATAAAAATCGTACACAAATTACCATCATAATAGCACCAACATAGACAAGTTTTTTAACAGAATTAGCTGCATGCAAGGTGGGCCAGGTGCAAACAGTTCATGCAAAGTGCAAGATATGATCGATATGAATAAGTACATTAACTACTAATTTTACTACTTGTTCAGTATATGGACAGTCTAATTACAAGACTTATTAAACATAAAGTCAACTATGGTCATCATGCTGACTGACTGACTGACAGAACCTGCATCAGCATCATATGCATGATATACAGGGCCTTATTATACCAATAGCATATATCAAATGAATTAAGTCCACTCTGAAATAAGGAATAACCAATTACCAGTATAAGAAAATCAATTCCCTCATAAGGAGCAATCTCAATCTTTCTACCAGTTTTGTTTAATCAGGATTCTGCATTTTGTTCTGTATGTAAGTTCTAGTCTCTTCCTGCACCACAAATCAAACATTATAAGTACATCAATATCTCCATCAAATACTGATGAATTCGGGCAGCTATGTAGATTTCACATAGAAGACATATTGAACTAAATTACATGTAAGTTATGTTCTTTTCTTTTCATTGCTTCTCTCTACATCCCTACCAAATCAAAATATACACACAAATTTCTTAAAATTAGCAATTACCTATGATTTATCAAATTCATAGACGTTAAGAGATAAATCTCTAGATCGGTTAAACAAATATTGGAAGTTCTAAAAAATTGAAAAGCAAATCTTCACTAACCTTTATAAGGTTGAAAGCATGTTTATGAACTATTACAACATTCTGTACCTCTTCACATCAAAATTAGATGTCAGAAATACTAGTGTCTCTAACTAACAACACATTTGGCGCAACGAGCAGTCGTGGACAGAACGATGATGGCGTGACGGTTGCTACAGGAGGACGACAGTGTTGCTAGGAAGAGCAATGGCGCTGTTGCTGGATGAACTCCGGCGTGAGGCGTTTGTCATGGATTACATCCTTCCCAAATATTTGGAAGGAGAAAGCGAGGATTTTAGCCATTTAAAATCTGGAAATTTTCTATTCACTAATGCGTGCCTGCAATTGGAAGAGAGAGAGGAGATAAGAGTGAATGAAATGAAAAATGGAATGAGCGCAATTTATTCCGCCAAAACTTATTAAGGGCGGCGCGTTTTTTCAGTAAAATTTTGTCAAATGTGCCTCTAAATTTAATATGCCCGATTAATTGCCCCAATAACATATTGGGGACACTTAAATTACAATGTCTCTAAATAAGTACCTCAATATCTATTTTTTTGTTGTAGTGAAAATTTGAAAATATATAATAAAGCATGAATTTTCTTACCATTAACGGTAGAGATGATCAACATTTAGAATTAATTTTTCGCTAAGACTAGATTGCCATAACTTTGAAAACTTCAAGATGATGATGATGAAGATTATTATTAATTAAAACCTAATGATTGCATGTGATACCAAAAGAAAGCTAATTCATGCATAACACAAAAAGGGATACTATCCTTGAATCACATAATAAAGCAAGTAATGATTTAAACATATAATATTTTCATTCCATACATAATCCACTCAGATTATGATCTTTAACAGAATCCAAAATAATATACATTTCTTAAAATTCAGGACTAACCTCGAAAACTTGAAAGTAATGGGTTTCTTGTCAAAAGAAGAAGAGGCAGTGACGTGAAGATCAGCATGTGGATGCAGTTGAAATTGCTTGGCACAAGTGAAAGCTAAAGGATTGCAATCCACTAATTCAATCTTTGTACATTCATATTCATCCCTCCGCGGCCATAAAATCTCTTTTGGTTTGTAGCGATGTTTCAAGCTGTCGCCAAGCATGTAGAAA
The DNA here is from genome assembly GCA_036937905.1 of Salvia rosmarinus. Classification (NCBI taxonomy): domain Eukaryota; kingdom Viridiplantae; phylum Streptophyta; class Magnoliopsida; order Lamiales; family Lamiaceae; genus Salvia; species Salvia rosmarinus. The sequence goes on along the minus strand of CM072820.1, from coordinate 5,247,736 downwards.
TATTCAGTCCTTCTCTCCGTAAAAGTCGGCCAGCACATCTCTTTTAGTTTGTAGCAATGTTTCAAGCTTAGGTAGCTAAGCATATCGAAGCTATCAGATCTTGGTTTCCATTGCACCAAATCAGTGTCTTCAATTAGAAGAAATTCAAGCCTCGAAAAACTTTCCTCTTGTGCTTCCCAAGTTGGACCCCGAAAGGCATAGGATCGCAATTTAAGCATTTGAAGATCTGGCAAAGAGCCAATCACATCCATGTATTCCCAAGGAAAACCCATGCCACTCAAATGTAACTTTTTCAATCCACGTGGCAACATCAATGTACTCGTAGTTGCATAGACATACTTAATCACAGGATTTATGATACTACATTTAAGTGTCTCCAAACTTTCAAGTGTTGAAATGCAACAAAAGAAGCTTAAAAGATCGTTATGGTCCTCGTAAGGCATCAACTCAATCTGAACTCCTAATTTCCTTATATTAGGAATTCTTCTAGAGACTTCCAAGATAGTGCCAATTCTAGCATTCATACGACTTAAATGTAGTATTATAAATCCTGTGGTTCTGTATGTTGTTCATACGACTCCTAGCTCATTGATGTTTCCACGTGGATTGAAAAAGTTACCTTTGAGTGGCATGAGTTTTCCTTGGGAATACATGGATGTGATTGGCTCTTTGCCATTTCTTCAAGTGCTCAAATTGCGATCCTATGCCTTTCGAGGTTCAAAGTGGGAAACACAAAGGAAGGGTTTTTTGACACTTCGGTTTCTCCTGATTGAAGACAGTGATTTGGTGCAATGGAAACCAGGATCTGGAAGCTTCTCTCAGCTAAGATAACTAAGCATGAAACATTGCTACAAACTAGAAGAGATCCACTGGCCTTCTCGTCATCTAGTTGGAAAGATTGAATTAGTGGATTGCAATCGTGTAGCTTGGACTTGTGCCGAGCAATTACAACCAACTCGATATTCTTGCTTTGTCGTTGTTACTTCTTCTTTCGACAAGAAACCGAAGACTATGACGCTTGAAAGGTTAGTCCTGCAACCTCAAACCAAATCAAATATCTTAATATATATTTCAGGAAAATTGGGGATTTCAAACTCTAATGACACTCGTCATGCATGGACTTAATTCAGATTTGATGTTATACAATAATTTGTTCTGGTCAAAGTGGTTTACATTGCTGCCTTTGTTTTTCTTATTGGTTAGTCTATAAATGAGAATTTCTCAAGTAAGGAAAGTGCATGCTGCTCCAACGGTTGTAGGTTTATTTTGTGTTTCTACAACTTGGAGACACAGCACAAGATGGCTGCTTAATTATCTTCCCAATATTTACGTATGCTCATTTTTCTTATGAAATTTCATACTATGAGATCAAAGTAATTGCAGCCTAGTCTTGCTTGTTGATTATTAAACTCAATTAGAAAAAGAAAAAAGAAAAGTCAAAAACTTCATGGCTAAGAAAAGCCTACAATACTTCTACGTCACTAATGCATATTGGCGGTGGAATGAATGGTTCAAAGTCAAAATTTATTGGCTAAAGAAAATCCACAAAGCTTCTACATCACCTATGCAATTGGCGGTGGAATTATGGTCAACAAATCATGAATGTTCAAGAGAGAAAAAGACGTAAACAAATTGATGTTTGCTAAGTAAAAGTCGGTCACTTTACCAACTTAATATATCTATAAATAGGAGTAGTTACTGTCATTCTATTGTATAAAAAAAAAATTAGAATCCAATTAGAGAGAAAAGAAACATAGAGTGTAAGAGATAGAAAGAGCCGAAGCTCTTGTTCTTGTGAGGGACTGGAGTAGACCATGAATGAGGTGCTAGTAATGTATGATCTGGTAACTGAAAGAACCAAGAGACCCGAATAACCAGTATAGTTTCACATTGACTTCACCTTGGGGTAAATGGGTTGTATTAGAATCTCGAACTTAGAAAATGGAACCTTACGAGTAATCAGGGACAGTAAACTGGGTTGATAGCAAAAACCTCTAGGATTTGAGAATTTTACTAAGACGAAACCTTCAAGGTCACATAGGTTGCGAAAACCTTGATTTTCTTATGTTCCCTTTTACTAGTTGCTCTCCCGAACATAGTTCAACTTTCTAGGATCTAGGATTCATACTCTAAGTGCTTGACTAAATTTTTTTGCATTGTAGTTCGCAAACACCCTTTTGCTTTAAAGGGTACCCTAAGAATCCTCTAGAATTCTTGGAGTAGTTCCTTAGAAGTCCGGTCACTATATGAGGATAGCTGAGACAACGAAACACCAAATCACTAAATTTGTACTTGAGATGATCTAGAAGTTATTGACTAAATAAAAAGGGGATGAACAAATGAGATGATTTAGACAATCTCTAGCAAACCAACCATAAATCGTGATGGAATAGTGTACAACCCGAGACTTACCACCCCAACTTCTTATACCCCCACGATAGCTTTTGTTGTTGTTGATATGCCTTGAAACATCTCCCGCTTCGAATAGTTAGACGGGGGGTTGACTATAATGAGATTTTCTCACCAGTGGTCAGACATACTTCTATTAGAGTGTTACTAGCAATGGTGGCACATCATAATTTAGAGCTTGAGCAACTGGATGTGAAGACGGCTTTCCTACATGGAATGTTGGAAGATGATATCTACATGACTCCGCCAGAGGGGTTCCATGTTCCTGGAAATGAAGATTATGTTTGCAAGCTGGAGAAGTCCTTATATGGACTAAAGCAGTCTCCAAGGCAGTGGTATAAGAGGTTTGACAGTTATATGATCCAGTTGGGATACAACAGGAGTCCGTATGATTGTTGTGTGTATCACAACAAAGCTGATGATGGTTCCATGATTTATCTTGTTCTGTACGTGGATGATATGCTCATAGCTGCGAAGTCCAAGTCTGATATTCAGAAGTTGAAGGATCTACTCAGTGCTGAGTTCGATATGAAGGATTTGGGTGCTGCTAAGAAAATTCTGGGCATGGAGATATATAGGGAAAGAGAGCAGAGGAAGCTTTTCTTGTCACAGAAGAGCTACATTCAGAAGATATTGTCAAGATTTGGCATGTCTACCGCCAAGCCTATTGATACTCCGAGTGCAGCAAATATTCATTTATCCTCTGAATATGCACCAAAATCTGAAGCTGAAAAGGAGTACATGTCTCGAGTTCCGTACTCTAATGCAGTAGGAAGTTTGATGTACGCCATGGTCTGTACTAGACCGGATCTTGCACATGCTATTAGTGTTGTCAGCAGGTTCATGGGACAACCTGGAAAGGAGCATTGGCAGGCTGTGAAGAGGATTTTCCATTACCTTAGAGGTACATCTGATGTTGGTCTCATTTATGGAGGTGATACTCACTGTTTTGTTACTGGTTATTCTGATTCTGATTATGCTGGAGATGTTGACAGTATAAGATCTATGACTGGTTATGTATTCACTCTTGACGGTTCTGTTGTTAGTTGGAAGGCAACTTTGCAGCTCTGATTACTCTGCTCACAACCCAAGCGAGTATATGGCGTTGATGTGTTGCTAAAGAGGGAATTTGGCTGAAAGAACTAGTTGGTGATCTTGGTCTACATCATGATCAAGCTATTGTGTTTTGTGATAGTCTGAGTGCAATCTGTTTAGCCAAGGATCAGGTCCACCATGAGAGGACCAAACATATTGATGTGAGGTATCATTTTTTGAGGAATGAGAAGAGAATCAAGGTGATGAAAGTAGGTACTGCTGATAATCCTGCTGATATGTTCACCGAGCCGGTCCATCATAGCAAGTTTCGACATTGTTTGGACTTGCTAAACGTCACAAACTGTTAGCTGCCCAAGGAGGGCAAATCTGAGGCAGAAAAGGAGGAGTCTGTTTATCTGGCATTGTAATGATGCGTCTGAAGGGAGAATTCAAGTCAAGGTGGAGCTTTGTTGATATGCCTTGAAACATCTCCCGCTTCGAATAGTTAGATGGCCGGTCAGCGAGTCGGGGAGCGACGCCCCCTTGCCTGGGGTCCGGGGGGGCGGAGATGCGCCTGGCCCGACGGTATGCAATGTTGGGCCTTAACTCCTGTTTTGGGCCCTACTTGTCGTATTGGGCTGAGTCCAATAGGTTTAGTCTCTTAGTACTATATATATGGTCTTTGAGAGTTGTAATCTGTAACATCTGAAACCCTAGCCGCTTTTATAAAACTGTTCTCCGTTTTTCTGCCCGTGGACGTAACCAACACATTGTTGGTGAACCACGTAAATCTGTGTTTACTTTACGTTCTGTTTATTAAATTCTCAATTATCCTATTCTGTCACAACAGTTGTCCTAGCCTTAGTAACTTTCAACCACCTCGATTATGTAGCTATCGCAATCACCACTAGCCCCTTAACCAACAAACTCGTTACAGACTGGAGACGAGACACAGATGGCCGCCACTCATAGTTTTCATCCACGCTTATCATCCGTGAAATCCTGTCTGACCAAGGTAGATGTCATGACATCAAAACAGAGTCGACACAGTCTCGAGAAAACCAAGAACATTTGACATCCTTCATCTATACCCTGCAGTCTCCAGCCAATAGTTTCGATTCATGCACAAGTGAAACACAAACCTTTTATGTTTAGTAAACCATATCCATATCCGCTAAATTTCATCCCGATTGCCACCTCACCTGAACGATGAATAAAGAAGTGAATGTCACACCAAATATTCTAAACCGGTGACCTTGGCCAAAAATGACTACACGACAACGACTGCGACCATCTAGATATTACCACCAAACCCGTCGTGAAGCAAATGCAGGGGACAGCCGTCGATAGCTCCAATTCACACATAACAAACTGTAACCTCTTCTTGACCAATGCAAATGCTATAACTCTGAGGAATGACTTGTGCGACCCCAAAAAGACCGAAAGCCGTCAAATCCTACACATCATCAACGCTAGTCTACACTCACTACAAGAAAAATCGGTTTTAAGGACATCTGAAAGCGACAGTATAGACATCCTATTACTACATCTTGTCTATCTCAATGTTGATTTTTGAAAATAAGAGAGGACAAAGTATAATTGCAAATGACTAATGGTGAAGAGCAGGGATTAGGCTATGGAATGTAATTACTGGTAATGGACACTATAGAAGACAGAATATTCGGCAATACGTAAGACAAGGTCAAAACAAATGAATAATAGACAAGATCATAAAGTATGAACAGATATTAATTAAAAATATGTATATCACTTTGACAGGCTATAAAGGATTTCTTATTCATTGTCTGCATTTCATATCAAATAGAAAAAATAAAATAATAAGATATGCAAAATAAGGAAGACTAGTAGAGTTTCGCCGACTATGCTCTCCCATTATTCCACCTAGTGAATTCCATTAGTGTGTTCTGAAATTTAGATAAAAATTATTCATATTAATTTTACCATTATTTCACCGATTTGGCTTTCTTGGTAGTATATGATGAGGTACAATCGTCTTGTCGAAAAACAAGCTCTGGCTTCCTTTTTTTCTGCAATAACAAATTCAAGTGGTTAACCTTACTTTTCTGCTGAAATGAAAACGATTGAATGACATGATATACCATAAGTTCATGAAGTTTCTCCTTCATGATATTTTTAATATTTTAGGCGGGAGTTAGAAAAATTTTTAATATTTTGATTTCGCTGTTATCACTAATTCATGATAATGTGAAACTATTAATATTATGTGCTGGAAATATAATATAGATTTTTTTATTGAAAAATATAATATCGTTTACAACTCAAATATATAGATCCTCTCTATATATATATGTCAATATTTTCCTTTAAGAAATAACTTCATATTTGAATTTATTTGATAAAATAGATAAGTTATCAACCTAATTGATTAGTACATCTAAAGATTTCATTTATAAGATAAATTAAACTCTTACAACAAGAGTTATTCGGTCAAATAAAAAAGTACATTATTGTAAGTTTATCTAATCTATATAGCTCAAGTAATGATTATCACAATAATCATCTGAATAGATTTATCTCCAATTAAGATTTAGCAAAATATAATCACATTTTGTTGTTAGGAATAAGGTGGGTGTATATATTGGATTTGTATATCGAAAGCAGAATGGTTGAGCTTGTATATAATGTTTTTTGTTATTATTATTTCAATCTCCTATCTTAATTGTTTATTTGATTGCATATATTATCCCATTATTTCATACAAAAATTAGATCATATAGTGTGTAGAAGATCACAGAAGTCTATATGATTGGTTAAGCTAGTTGAGATATAAAAGGATCACGGTGAGACAACTTGAAGACGAGTTGTCGGTATATGCTGCAGTATAGATAAAAAGTAACTTGACTTGGTTGTTTGTCTATGCCGGTATATTTTGACGTATTGATGGATCATAATGAGATGAGTTTTTCTAACTACCATCGTGAAGAACCTAGATCTCGGTAACTTTATGTTGATCTAAACCTCGATAAGTTTTAGATGAGTGTATGAGAGTTACATGAGATAACCCAAGATTCTCTGCACCTTGGATAGTGACAATGCTTGTATATCATGCTAGTTACCTATATTGAGTCACCGTGTCCGTTTAGAATGATGACGTCTCCTTAAGGAGCTCAAAAGGTTTATTGTACTAAACCTTGTAGGTTGAGTTAACTCAAGTACAATAATAAAGTTGAGTGGTACTACTGAATGAATTAAATAAATTACTTATTTTAAGCAGTCTGAGTGTTATAAATAATTAATGTATGTCCGATATCTTAAATACGAGATTTAGTAAGTCTAAGTACAAGCCCGACTCAACTTCGATAATAAAAGGGTAAGTCAATATTTATTCTCTAGTGAAATGGATAAATATTTATGAATAAATTTATGTTTTGAGCTGAACATAAGATAATTAATTTATTTCATGCTCTCTTTATTCCTTGTATTTGATCTCTGGGTTGGTCCATCAAGGCATGTGACTGTAGTAATTTTCATCCATCCTAAAGAATATCCCACTGAAATTCTGTTTTGATTTATGTATTATTTATTTAATACATCTCCTATATCTAGATAAATATTATCTGAAATTATTAGATATCAAGAGATAATTATTCTAGATAAGAATTATCTTCATGGAAGAAGATAATTATTATATTTATTAGATTGCCAGGATCCTATCTCTTTAGGATTATAGGAGAGCAATATAAATACAATGAATCAAAAATTCCTAAGCATCATAGTGATTTTCGAAAATCACTAAGTGAAGCATAAGGGGCGAAAATTTACAGTGTTCTCCATAGATTACTCTCACTCAGTATTGGAGATCAGGCATCCAATCAATGGTCTTAGGGCACTAAAATAGACTACCGCTTTCACATCTATGGACTTGATGTAAGAATGAACCTTGATTTTCCAATAAGAGTAATTCGAGCCATCCAAAATTAATGGTCGATAATAACCAACGTTGTGTGTGCTAAGCAACATTTAGGTAAAGTATTTAGGTCACACTCATAGTATCGATTGAGCGCTGTGGTACCAATTGAAATTGTTGTTTCTCCGGGATATTAATGTTGTGCGGACCGTTAGCAGTACACACAGAATAAAACAATAGAATAAACCTAAAGAAGACATAAAATATTTTTACTACAAAAATATAATCTGTGTAGATTACAAATATATCTGTAGATGCTGATATGGAAAAGTTTATTCACAATACATATACTGTGAACTTTACAAAAACTCAATACTTTATCTACGATAAAGCCGAACAACCTAAATCAAAACTAACTACTAAAACAATGGAAATATGTCTTTACACCACTTGTGACAAACTCACACACAAATTTAAGACAATATAAGATAAAACACGAGTATTATCGAAAATGTTATGAAAATAGATTCATGACCAAGATCAGATCTTCGGCCAATTTCTCTCAGACCGTGCAACTATCTACAAATGATCAACCTTTCATTTATAGCAAACAAGAGGCCTTCGTCGTGGTTGTTGAGACAAGCAATTAGTTCCTTGAAGTCTTACTCATACTTATCTCTAAGATCATATTTCGGTATTTCTTGGCATGTTGGCACCGCATTGTTCACAAATTAACTACTATCCACAAATTAAGGAAGCTCGTTTAGAGTTAAACTCACTCCGGCAGATCGGATTACACGAGATTGTATTTATAATAAGAACATATAGTGAAAATTAAATTAGTATGGACGATTGTATTGGATGTAATTTGGGTTTTAATTTGTTCACATGTTTTACTTGCTAATGAAGGCTTTCTCTTCTTTCCTTTATCAAACACATGAATACAAATTCATATGATCTAGTGTCCTCCGTTTTCCGTTCAACATTTTCAGTGTCCTAACATTTAATTAATTACAAAAATAAAAATAATTATAGTATAATGAAACTTAATTAATGTTTTATTACTAAAAATTGAAACTTGAAGAAATTATATATTCTAATTAGAGAACAATCAACTCTACTTATAATCAAGTATTAATTTAAAAGAATTAAGTCCTATAAAATAATTGTAAAACTGAATTAATCTTTAATAAAATTGAGCGCAATATTCCAAAATAGCATAGGAGCGCTATAATAGTATTGGTCAGATTCAACTATTTCTTCTACTTTGATCTCATCGTATGAAAATTTCAAGATTTTGTCAAGTAAAATACGAGAATAATTTAAAAGACAAATTATTGTGTGTGTGTGATATGAGGCACTTCTTGAGGCACAAACAACCTCACTATCTTTTGAACAAAACCTTGTATAGCCGCCTATAGTTTATCACAATTAACAAGTAAATACCAAAACCATTGAGCTAAATAATTCCTCACGACTTCAATGCACATTCTCAATTCAAGCACAACGTGTGTGTGTGTGCAGACCATATTTCAGCCGAACAGGGAATCCCTGTATCACAACACTCTTCAAAGGATTTATTCTAATCTTGTTTACCCTTCAAGTAGTCACCTACTTCTTCATCTCCTTCAATGAGTGTAGTTCATGTTGGAGTAGGGAGCCTGAATGGACTATACACTCAAGTCCGACGGGGATTGGGGCAGTAGCCACCGAGTCAAATTTTTGGGCCCATGTTTTTTTGGTCTAGACGGAACCCTAAAGAGCTTAGAGTTAGGGTTTGATTATTGTTTATTTAATAATTGTTTCTTCCTGTAGTCTGTATCTGAAAATCATAGTGAAATCTCTGGCTTGGCATCGTCCCAAGACGTAGTCGTAAGACGAACTGGGTAAAAAATTCTCGTGGTCTTTATTTTCTCTCGTGATTGTGGTGTCTGCTTTTTGCAATAGTTCCACATACACCTTTAGCTAGAATGCCTCGTGAAACTTTTCTGAGTTGAGGTCTCCCGACTACCATAGTGCGTGTTACTGTGACTCACACTCATCTTTGTAGTTACAAAATACCAATCTCACCAGAAAAAACTCGATAGATGTTGGATCAAACTAAAGCTGTAGACTGATCTCCTACTTGCAACGACACCAGGAGCTTGATAAGAATTACACCGGATGATAAAACCTGCACACGAAGTCAAAAGAAAAGAGACAAATGCTGCTGCGTCGTGGATAGAGCCACTGCCCTGAAAATGAATTTCCAGCGACTACCGAGTGCAAGTCCAACAAGCCAATTCATCCCCAAGGTTCACACAGCACCAACAAGAACATGCACTTATGCTCTAATTGGTATGGAGAAGAGAGGAATAGGTGCACCAACAAGAAGAGAAAGAGAAGAGATGAAGAACTGTAGCCAAGCCTGGAACTTTTTCTTATCTTTAGAATGAAGAATACCGACCAATTAAATAGAGAAGAAAAGAAGATACCGTTGCCAAACACATCATCTCTAGCGAGAAATCTGGAAGCCAAATCTCACGTTTTGTCAAGCCACGATGGCTGCGCTAGACCCCGTCAACACAAAGTAGAGCAGAGAAAATAAATCAAAAGCAAGCAAAGCCCCAACTGAACAGCCCAGCCCATGACCACTTCATAAAAACAAAGCATAGAACAAGCCCAAGAAAAGAATGAGAGCTTACCATTTCCAACAATCTCTTCATCTCATTGATGCTTCGCTCATCTCGAAGTGCAAAATCAACAAGAATCGACCTCAAGAAAACAAGAATGAGATGAAGAAATGGCCTCATCAATGCAAGGTGCAAAATGACGGGAAAATAAAGAGTAACGTTTGCATCCCTTATGAGCTGACAAGAAAGGGATGGAGGTGGCCGCGTATTCTTGGGTATCCAAATGTGGAAGATCAAAGGAACAAGTGGTGGAAGGTGTGTTGCGGCCTCGCCGCATCTGTGGTGGTGTAGTACGATGGACTGGTGGCTGCAACTGCTGTTGGGGTATGGTGAGGTGGAAGAGAGATGAGAAATGTGGAATTATATATATATATATATACTTTCTTTCTTTTTAAAAATTTAATATATTTAAAACGATGTAATTTTGATTGCAATCTCAATTTCAAATTGCCATGTCCGCTAAAAGTTCGAGCATTTACAAACAATTATCCAGTAGATAATAGCATAGTCAGTTTATGGAAGAATCCTGACGTGCTAAGTATAGTTTTCTTAGAGGAAAAGTGAATATCATTAATCAAACGGAATCAAATTAGATTTTCATTGAAAAATATAATTAAATCTTCACTATATTCAGAAAAATCTCAATATAAACGTTGTCAAAATAATCTCTACTGAATTTAATTACTTAATCTGTGAAAAAAAAAAACTTTAGTTCACACATTATTTATTTTCTAATGGTTGAGACTTTCATATCAATGGCTACGATTCCAAATGCATACCCAGAAATATGTTATTAAAAGGAAATTGATTCATTTAACAATAAAAAGATATTGATTAAACCTATGAACCAGAGGATAAGATGAATGATCTTAGTTGGTTTTGAGAACAGAAAACAGAGAACAAATAAAGAAGAGAACTAATGCAATATATGTAAGAACAACTCCAAAAGCTGATGCATTTATTCACTATTACGAAGAGATATTTATAGTCCTTTTACATGGCAAAAATAATGAAAACAAAATTTAAAAAGAAAATTAGAAATCCTAGACACTTGAGGTGACATATTATACTAACAAGAAGTGCTAAAAATCAAAGATAACACAATAACTAACAAAAACTGAATTTAGGTAAGGATGAACTGTCAATTTTGAATCAGTATACTTCAATATTCAACAAGATGTGTCGTTTATATCTTTGGAGGAGCAAGAGGTATATGGAACTATACCACTTATATAACTATATTATTAAAAGTAATTATTAAGTTTGTTATAAATATAACATTAAATTACATTAATGCTCTTAAAATAAAAATATAATAGGAATATAATAGGCAAATTAAGTTTTGTAAAATAAGGTACTCCCTCTGTATTTTTATAAGTATTCTCATTCGTCAAAATACACATATCAAGAAAATAGAGAAATTTACCATTTGTAACCTTATTAATTATTATGATAAATACATTCATACAACTAATTTTCAAATTTCAATAGTATTAAATAAGGGTAAATATGAAATATGACTTTACTCTCAACTTCTGAACTATGATACCTATTAAAAAATAAAATAAAAACAAAAATACTAATGGGGCACTTAAAAAGAACTGAGAGAGATTATGACTTGCAAGTAGTTATATAATGGAATAACAAGCTATTACAAGCCAAAATTATTCATAGAAATTTATACTAATAAGATCACTTATTGTCCCACTTTATGAGGCTTTCGCATATTTCTTACACAAATGGTTTGTAGTATGATTCGACAAACATTCAACCTTTACAAAACCCAAACATCATATCATTGTTAATCTATTACAACAAGAATCCAAAAATATCAAAAGAGCACTGATCATCCATATATTCAAAATCAAAACCAAAATACCAAGAAATCATCGGGGAAACTCTTACTTAGATTTACATGTGCGTATCACTTTGTAGCAGCAGATTCAAAGCTTAAAGAGTTCACCTGCAAATCAAAATTCGATCGCATCATTTTTGTTCACATTCAACTAGTAAGAAGCATGTCTTTAGCTTAATTATTGCTGCAAAGAACAACAGAAAGAAACAACAAACAATTTGGTTCACTTTTAACTAGCAAAAATAATCTATTTAGCTAAACTGATACTGCCAAAAAAACAAGAAAAGGCCCAATGAAACAAGAAACTATTGATAAGCATACCACCATCTTCTTCAAACAAGAAATAAGTATCCACCCTTATCAAATTTTCTAACAAATTTAATCCAGATTACTTACCATACATAGTATACAAGAAACTCTACAACTCTGTGTGTGTATGTGATAAAAACAGAAAACGAAAAGCGGTAGAATCCGCTGCACAGCCTTAGGCTCACGTTCTTTCTTCAAAATAAAACTGATAACTTACTAAACCCTAATTAATTCCTTAAATACTCTCACTAATCCCTTTAATTAAAAACAAGCCCATTTAGCCCAGCCCACTTCTTAAACTCTGTACTTGAATAAACCAACCACGAACAGTGGGCCTAAGCCCGTCCCCGTCTTCGGTAAACCAGCAGCTGTCGCGGCACCTCGCTCGCACTCGGCCCATGATCACCCCCGCTCGCACCCGGCCCATAATCGACCCGATGATCGTCCTGCTCCATATCAATTCCATCCTCCTTCGAAGCAACCTTGTCCTCAAGGTTGAAATCCGAAAATTGTCGCTTGAAGGCAGATACACTTAGCCACAATGCCTCATCTTCGTGTTGGCCCACCCACTTCACCAATATCTGCTCCTCATCCTGTTCGCCTTCCGACACGTTTCTCCATGCCAAAACCTTCTCCGGCTCAAACAACGGACCCACCGGCAACGCCAAACTATCCGGCAACTCAGCTTCCAAGGGGTGATCCCCTCGTAGTGTCACCTTGCTCCCCATCCACTCAAAGGTCATGGTTAGCGTCTCCTAATTCGTGCTGACCTCACCCAAAGTTGCTAGCCACGCGACCCCCATAATGATATCGACTCCTCCTAGTGAAAAGACGAAATAATCCGCCACCACGTTACACTCAGAAAGTGACAATGCAACTCCCCGGCAAACACCTTCGGACTCTTACCGCCTCCCATCGCCTAGCTGAACCCCGAAATTCCCTGTCATGCTCAGTGTCAGCCGTAGGGTCGTGACCAACGATGAGGAAATAAAATTGTGGCTAGCGCCACTGTCAATAAGCATTGTAACCGTCCGTCCTCTCATGACCCCATGCAATCTCATCGTACGGGGGCTCGAAATACCCGCCATAGAATAAATGGGTAGTGCCCCATCTTCTTCCGACGACTCCTCCTGCTCCTTCGTCAATTCATGTTCTGAGTTTTCATCATACTCTGAGTTCTGGAGATCCAAGGGCTCATCCTCTTCTGCTAACATCACCCGTAGCTGCTTAAGGGGGCACTCGTGTCCCGACGTGTAAGGCTTTTTGCAGCGAAAACAAAGCCCCTTTGCCCTCAAATCCACGAACTCTTGAGGTGAGATGCGGGTGTGCCGAGAACGGGCAGTAGACAGACCCGATGCTCCCGGCTGCGTGGTGGAAAGCTGGTCGGATGACTGAAGGAAACTGCCGCCTGATCCTCCTTGGCCATTGTTGCCGCCTGATCCTTCATGGCCACTGCTGGCTGCTAAACTTGAGTTTGTGTGGTTCTGCCGTGAAAAAGTGTTCATTCGCACTGAAGGATGATTGCTGAAGCTCCGAAACTGATGCCCTCCTGTCGGCATGGATAAATTATCTTCAATGTCTCTTGCTAACTCCATAGCTGTTTCCAAATCCCGGGGTCGAAGGAGGCGCAATGAGCCTCGTATAGAATCCTTCAATCCCTTCATGAAGTAGCCCAAGTAATGGTCTTCAGTTAATCCGGGAACCTGACTCGCTAGTTGCACGAAAAGATTGACATAATCTTCCACCGATCCCGATTGTTTCACATCGGCTAACCGCTCGAAAGGGCTGCCCTTGAATCGCGTATCGAAACGTGCGACTAAGGTCTGCGCAAACTCATCCCACTTCAGCCCCGGCTTGCGAGAACGCAGCCACGTTACCCAGTATAAAGCCGAACCCTCCATTGCAACTACAGCTGCAGCCACTTTCAGTTCCGGCTTCAAGTCATGTAATTCAAATTGTTGGTTAGTGCGAGCCAACCATCCAATGGGGTCAGTCCTGTCGAAATTTGGAAGGCACACGGAATTAATCACCTCGTGAATGGACGTCCCTGCTAGTGGCACCAGCGGCCCTGTGTCGGACGACTCTCCGTCGTCTGCACGCTGCCCGAAAGCTGCATCCGACGATGTAGAAGTGCGCAGCATCGTGCGAGACAGCTCAGCCAAAGCTGCCTTGATCTCCTTCAATTGCTGATTCGTCTCCTACATTTCTTTCTTCAATTCCTCCTGTTCGCTCTCAATTTTCTCAAACCTTTCGCTGTTTGATCGCGTATTCTTCATGGTAACGGGACGGGATCCGGCAGGTCGGACCAATTGATAAAACAGAAAAAGCAGCGGTAGAATCCGCTGCACAGCCTTAGGCTCACTTTCTTTCTTCAAAATAAAATTGATAACTTACTAAACCCTAATTAATTCCTTAAATACTCTCACTAATCCCTTTAATTAAAAACAAGCCCATTTAGCCCAGCCCACTTCTTAAACTCTGTACTTGAATAAAACCAGCCCACGAACAGTGGGCCTAAGCCCGTCCTCGTCTTCGGTAAACCAGCAGCTGTCGCGGCACCTCACTCGCACTCGGCCCATGATCGCCCCCGCTCGCAACCGGCCCATAATCGGCCTGCTGATTGTCCTGCTCCATATCAGTATGTGTACATGTGACACATTTTATGGCAACATACTGCAATTCAAGGTTGAAAGCATGTGTTTATGAACTATTACAATATTTTGTACATCTTCACATCAAAATTAGATGTCAGACATACTAGTGTCTCTAACTAACAACACATTTGGAACGGTGAGCAGTCGTGGACAGAACGACAATGGCGCGGTGGCTGCTACAGGAGGATGGCAGTGTTGCTAGGACGAGCAATGGTGTTGTTGCTGGATGAACGCTGGCATGAGGCATCCTTCGTGGATTATGTCCTTGGCCA
This sequence comes from Salvia rosmarinus, assembly GCA_036937905.1. Lineage (NCBI taxonomy): Eukaryota > Viridiplantae > Streptophyta > Magnoliopsida > Lamiales > Lamiaceae > Salvia > Salvia rosmarinus. The sequence continues at coordinate 5,232,641 of CM072820.1, read as the reverse complement.
ATAACTAAAAGGAGAAAGCGACGATTTTAGCTATTTCAAATTAGCAACTTTTTTTTTATCATTAAATACATAAATTTTAAAGGCCGCGTCACGGGGGACTCGAATCCGAGACCTTTGGCCTCGGGCATTAACCACTCTACCACTAACATATGCACACCAAATTTGGAATTTTTCTATTTACTAATGTGTACCTGCAATTGGAAATTGGAAGAGAGAGAGGGAGATAAGAGTGAATGAAATGAAAAATGGAATGAGCGCGATTTATTCCGCCAAAACTTATTAAGGCGGCGTGTTTTTTTTAGTAAAATTTTGTCAAATGTGTCTCAAAATTTAATATGCCGATTAAGTGCCCCAATAACATATTGGGGCATAATTAAAAATGTGTCTAAACAAGTGCCTCAATATCTATTTTTTTGGTGTAGCGAAAATTTGAAAATATATAAATAAAGCATGATTTTTCTTACAATTAACTGTAGAGATGATCAATATTTAGGATTGATTTTTCGCTAAGACTAGACTGCCATAACTTTGAAAAATTCAAGATGATGATGATGATTATTATTATTAATTAAACCTAATGATTGCATGTGATACCAAAAGAAAGCCAAGTCATGCATAACACAAAAAGGATACTATCCTTGAATCACATATTAAAGCAAGTAATGTTTTAAACATATAACATTTTCGTTCCATACATAATCCACTCAGGTTATGATCTTTAACAGAATCCAAAATAAGTTACATTTCTTAAAATTCAGGACTAACCTCGAAAACTCGTAAGTAATGGGTTTCTTGTCAAAAGAAGAAGAGGCGTTGATGAATAGATCAGAACGAGGATTCAGTTGTAATTGCTGGGCCCAAGTGAAAGCTAAAGGATTGCAGTCCACTACTTCAATCTTTATAAATTCATATTTAGCCCTCCACGGCCAGCACATCTCTTTTAGTTTGTAGCAATGTTTCAAGCTCAAGTAGCTAAGCATACCGAAGCTACGAGAACTTGGTTTCCATTGCACCAAATCAGTGTCTTCAATTAGAAGAAATTCAAGCCTCGAAAAACTTCCCTCTTGTGCTTCCCAAGTTGGACCCCGAAAGGCGTAGGATCGCAATTTAAGCCCTTGAAGATTTGGCAAAGAGCCAATCACATCCATGTATTCCCAAGGAAAACCCATGCCACTCAAATGTAACTTTTTCAATCCATGTGGCAACATCAATGTACTCGTAGTTGCATAGACATACTTAATCACAGGATTTATGATATTACATTTAAGTGTCTTCAAACTTTCAAGTGTTGAAATGCAACAAAAGAAACTCAAAAGATCTTTATGGTCCTCGTAAGGCATCAACTCAATCTGAACTCCTAATTTCCTTATATTAGGAATCCTTCTAGAGACTTCCAAGATAGTGCCAATACTAGTAGCATTCACACCTACAAGTGTTGAGAGCCTTTCCAAAGTAGCATACCAATTTGGAGCTCGGAGGCTCTTTCCCAATATCTCGATATGCTCTAACTCTTGCATATCCCATATTTGCATTGGTGCATATGATGGAGCTCTACAACATCTAATGTTGATATGTGGATGGATAATCAAGACTCTAAGGTTGAAAAGTTTGGATATGGTTGTAGGGATTTCTCCGTTACAAGTTAGAGCAAGGTACTTTAGATGGACTAGTGTGAGAATTTCTGTTGGGAAACTATAGAAACGTTGTTTAAGAGCATCTAGTTCCCTAAGCAATGTGAAACCAACATCTATTGGGATTTGATACTGGTGGTAAGGACCAAAAAAATAGAGAGAACGTGTAGAAGATGCACAGTTCAATCTCAGGGAGTTGCAAAATTCTTTGATGCCAAATAAAATATTATTTTGGAGACACAAGCCGCGCTGACCTTTTAGAACAACTTCTTCTTCGGCATCAATAAGCTTCTTTAAGACATGATAAAACTTGTTCTTCCTAGCTTCCCCTCTACACACGTGCCTCCATGCACAATGAAGGCGACAATTTTTATACATGTATGGACACAATGCTGACAAAAAAATGCTCTTTTTGTTGTATAAAACAAGACTCTTATCAAAACAAAGCTCGTTCAAGCATTTCCAAACAAAGTCTTCCATATATTTTATTCTGTTTGTGTTATGAAACCATCCCTCAACGGTCAGCATGTTGATGATCTTGGATGGGGGGGTCTCATAATCTGGAGGGAAAACCCCCATAAACAGAAAAGGCATTTTGAGATGTTGAGGTAAGTAGTCGTAACTTGGGTAAAGTACCTTAGATATTTGGTTATATGCATCCTCAAAGACTGAATTTCTTTCTTCAGCTACATCATTCCAGAAATCTGGGTCTGTATTCCGGGAATTTGATAGAATGTCAGCAACAGTGACTATCAAGAGAGGAAGACCTTCACATCTCTTGGCAATTTTGGTAGCGGCTTTGAGAAGCTGAGGAGGGCAAATCTCTTTATCACCAAACACCTTCTCGCATAATAGTTCCTTACTTTCTTCTTCATTCAAAAACTGTACCCATGTGCAAGATGAGAACCCAACAATTGTGTCTAACTGTCGAACGGTAGCCAAGATTTGAGTCCTTGTATTTCCGATGTTTGTTAAGGAATTGAATACCTCTCTCTCCCATACATCATCGAGCACAATGAGGAATCTTTTACCCTCCAAGGAGCCTCCTACTTTTTCATCATCACACAGTTGATCTAGAATGCCACGTAAAAGTTGACTGACTGGTTGAGGTTTTCTGCCTACTGTGACCCACGCGCGACGCTGCTCAAAATGGCTCATGATTTCTGGATCTTGAAAATTTTGCATAGCAAGAGTTGTCTTCCCAACGCCTGCCATTCCAACAAGTGAGTTGACCATAAAATCTGAATTCATAAGAGAACTTTTAAGGTTTTGGAATTCATCCGATAATCCAATCATCTTTGACTCGGTTCCAGGAAAACCAATTATTGAGGGAATAGCCTCGTCGTCTTCAGGCATATTCAGTAATTCAGAAATGTATTCCCTCTGCGTAGACTTGAGAGCGTGGATCAAGGAATGAACATCATCTTGTAGGGGCCGCAGATCAATGAAAATCAAAAATACATCTCTCTCACCCCCACTCCCACCTCTTCTAGATTGTGAAGCGTGAGACTGATTGATGATTGTTGGCGAGGGAAGGGATTCCAATAAGCTGCTTTGGAATTCCCATACTCTCTCTTCCATTCCTCCATCTCCATCTACTTGCTCTGGAGGAGGGCTTTCCAATTGTGAAAGAATCTGATCTGTGAGAAGGAATTCTAATAAGTCTTCAAATTCCCACAGTATCTCTTTGATTCGTCCATCCAAAGCATTCACCTTCTTCCTGCTCCTGCTTGTGCTTGTGTGGTCCAATCTATGCAGAATTTCTTGCAAGGGCAGCAACCCCTTGTAGACGAGTTGTATGATGTGCAGAGAGGGCTGAACAAGAATAAAATGAGAAGAATGGAGAATATAGTCTATTGTATTCCGCAGAGAAACGGCTGCACCATAAGCCGTCATTCTTGAGAGAGTGGTTGTGGTAGTGTTGATGGTGGCCAAAGTAATAAAGTTGTAGGAGTTGGTAATGGTGGCCGAGGATCTGAATGTGGTGCTGATGGTTCTGGTTGTGCTGTTGGTTTTGGCACAACCAGTACCTGCTATAGAAAATTAATTTATGCCGGCTGTGGAAATAATATTTATAAATGTGAACGCAGGCTGTTTGAATTAGCACATTACAAAAATATATATTATCCTGACGTCCTATTGCAAACTAAAAAATCATTCTTTAGCTATCAAAATTTTGGCATTTTCTCCTATTATAACCCCAAACAATTCTTCAAATGCACACTGACAAAGTGACAATTAATATGCTTTATTAAAATAATCCCAAACAATTCTTCAAATGCACACACAAAACAAATTATAAAATAATCCCAAACAATACTAAATTAGACGAACTTTTTTACAATGGGCTCTAACAACCAAGACAGATATATATGAGTATTTAAAGTTGAAAACTCAAACTCAATTAATACTGCCTATTTATAGCCACATGCACATATCATAGAATCATCAATATCCTCTTCAAAATGCTCCCAAAGTTGTTCTTGTTCATCTCTATACTTTCTTTCTTCATTTTTACTACTCATGCTTCTTATACCATATGTCTTCACCATCAGAAAACACTGTTGCTTCAACTGAAAGATGAGTTGATATTCAATTCTTCTGTTTCAACGAAACTGGTGCAGTGGAATGAAAGGGATGAGTGCTGCAAGTGGTACGGTGTGGAATGTGATGCTACTGGCTACGTCATCAGTTTGCAGCTCGATGATGAGTCCATTTCTGGTGGAATTGGGGATTCATCGAGTCTGTTCAGACTTGAGTATCTGCAGAAGCTAAACCTGGCCTACAATAAGTTCAACTCCACGCCCATTCCAAAAGGTATTCACAATCTCAGCTATTTGACACACTTGAATTTGTCAAATGCTGGTTTTGGTGGACATGTTCTAGCTGAACTTTCGTTCCTGAGGAGATTGGTTTGTCTAGATATCTCCAATCATTATTGGGAGCCTCTGAAACTGGAGTACCCAAATATGGAGATGGTTGTCCAAAACCTGACAGGGCTTAGAGAGCTCTATCTTGATAATGCCATTATTTCAAATGATGATAGCAGAAATTGGAGTCACATTATATCATCATATTTACCCAACCTCACCACTATGAGCTTGCGTGGTTGTGGTTTGTCTAGCCCTTTGGCTAAGTCCTTTTGGCAACTCCACTCCCTTTCTATTCTTCAACTAGATGGCAACAATCTTTCAGCAGTAGCTCCTGACTTGTTCGCCAGTTTTACAAGTTTGACAATCTTGACACTTGCTAACTGTCGTTTGAAGGGTTCGATTTCATCCACCTTTGCTAACCTAACCGAGCTCATTCATGTCGACTTGTCATATAACTTGTTCACGGGCCCACTTTCTTCAACAATGTTTGAAGGTCTTTCCAATCTTGTTTATTTAGATTTGGGTCATAATTTATTCTCCGGTAACATTCCCCACTCTCTCTATGGTCTCCCTTCATTGTTGAGACTTGATCTTGGCTACAACCAGTTTAATGGCACTTTTCAACTAGACAAATTTCATAGCCTTGTCAATGTTGCATACCTTGATCTATCTCACAGCAGCTTGTCAGTAGATGTTGACAATGTCAGTTCAAGTTCATATGAACTTCCCCGACTAAAAGTGCTAAATCTAGCTTCATGTAACCTGTCTGAATTTCCTGATTTCATCAAACATTCTGATATGACAAGATTGGACCTCTCCAACAATCGGATTGGTGGGGAGATACCTAGTTGGATTTGGGGGAAACAACTTCAAGTTTTTAACCTCTCTTCTAATCTTTTGACGGGTCTGCAAAAGCCTTACCATATCCATGCTTCTCTTCAATCCCTAGACTTGCAGTCTAACCAGCTCAGGGGCGAGCTTCACCTGCCCATTTCACCCGCCTCTCAACTTTGGTACTTGTCTCTTGCTGATAACAGTTTAAGTGGATCAATTCCAACCTCCCTCTGCAGTATAACAGACCTCATTGCTCTTGATCTGTCTGGCAATAAATTAAGTGGTACCATTCCAGATAATTTTTCTCTGGATTGTTCGCTAGCATTCTTTGATCTTAGCCATTGCAGAGATGTGGCTTAACATTGATCATGAAAGGGCTAGTCATTCAGCTTGATAAGATTTGGCATGACTTTGGACCATTGATTTATCTTGCAATAATTTCGGAGGACAGATACCAAATGCAATTGGTGATCTTAGCTCACTTCATCTTCTCAACTTATCCCACAATGCCCTTAACGGAAGCATCCCAAAGTCATTCGGTCAGTTAAGGAATCTCGAGTCACTCGACCTCTCCCGAAACCAACTGACAGGGACAATCCCTGTGGAGCTTGGAGGGCTCACATTCCTTCAAGTCTTGAACCTGTCCTACAATAAGTTGGTCGGGGAGATCCCAAATGGTCGTCAGCTACAAACATTTTCAGTTGATTCCTTCAAAGGAAACTCAAAGCTATGTGGTTTCTATATCAACATAAGTTGCAGTCCTAGTGATGATGACAGTGATTTATCACCACGAGAAGATTAAAATGTGGAAGAGAAGGGAGAGATTGAGTGGGAATACGTATCGGCTGCACTTGGATATGTTGTGGACTTAGGAAGCATTATCTGGCTACTCATTTTCTGTCGAAGCTTCAGAAAGAAATACTTCGACAAAATAGATGAGGTTTTTGAAGAGATTCGATGCTAGAAACAGGAGAAGAAGACTAGCCAGGAGACAGTAGTGTTGTTGGTATTGCAATTTAGTTTAAAGGCAGTTTCCATCTGTGTTTGTGTGTTTTTTTTTTTTTCTAAACTAAGTAGTGATGATTTTATTTAGTTTCTTCATTTGAATGGAGACTAATAATTACTCCCTCTGTCCCATTTAAAATATCTTTTTTTTTTTTTTTGTCCCATTACAAATGTCTCATTCCATTTTAGGAAATAATTATCCCTTCAAAAAGTGTAGACCCTACTCACTTTTTAACACTTTAACTATTTTATACATTTCTCCTAAATATCCGTGTCCAAAAGAAATGGGACACTTTAAGCGGGACGGGGGGAGTATAATTTTCTATAATCAAATTAAATGTAGTTATTTTTCTAGCTTAACTCGATTCAATAAAATTTTCGTATTTGGTGGGATTCGATTTTATTTAAAATCTAAATGCGCACCTTATATGTAAGGGTGTAGACAAATCAAGCCGGCGGTGCTGTCCGCAGTGGAGGCGGCGGAAAAGCTAGGACTAAAGCGGTGGTTGTAGTTGTAGTTGTTGTTGACGGTGAAGGGAATGGGTGAATGAGGTCTCTGTCGCTTGGTGCGCTTGTTTTTGGCGAGCGGGGACAGGTCATTATTATTGTTGCGCGGCGGCGCCACCACCACCTCCTCCTCCACAGTCTCCATTTGCCTCCTTCACCACCGCCACCATCACCGTGATGGGAACTAGTGTGGGGTGGTGATTGTATGCATATATTAGTTAGTGATTAGTTTGTGTGAAAGCCTTTATCTAATTTTTTCCTATTAAAAAGGCAAATTGGATTGAAGGAGTAGAAAGCTTTTCAAATATGTAGGAAATAACTAAAAAAAAATTAGTCAATTTAATACAGAAATTTAAAGGTCATGTCATGGTGGATTCGAACCCGAGACCTTTGGCCTCGGACATTAACCATTCTCCCACTAGGCCAACACACACACGGAGATAACTAATTTTGTGTTTCTAAGACTAATTTCTTACTGTTCTAGCCTACTCAAGTCAAAGAAACACTTTAAGTTCGTTTGTTTGTTTTCTTTTTGCTAAACTACCAAAAAGAGCGTTGTGGGGTGTAATTTATTGCTTTTGGTATTTTATTTTGCATGTATAATGTATTTTAATATATTTCTACGAGGAAAATTATATTGAGTTACAAATAGAAAGAAGAAATATTCCAGTAAGCTACATTTTTAGTCATAAAATTGTTTACTCTGGGTGTGTGTGTTGACCCAGTGGTAGAGTGGTTAATGTCCAAGTAAAAGATGCCCTTGTTCGAAATCCACCGCGACGCAGCCTTTAAAATTTTGTATTAATCTGTATTAATTGATAAAAAAATTGTTTACTCTACTAAGAGACTACTAAGCGGACATTTTTTTACTTTTGGTCAATCTTTCAAAAGACCTCCATAATTCAATAGAAAAAGAAAAAAAAATATGACCTCATTATTGTTCATCCATTAATTGGTCAAAGTGAATTTGAATTTTGTAATGTCATTTGAGTTGGGCTACTAGGACGTGTTAATAATTAGCAGTTAAAAAAATTACTAAAAATTAAATTCAATTTAAGAGATAAAATTTAAATCCGGATATATTTGCAATGTTTGTCACAAACTTATAATTTGTAAAATAGATTACAAATAGCATTAAACAAGTTCGATTGAAAGATTCTTAATTAATGGAATTCGAATAATTAGCCACTCTAGAAGCACTATTTTGGCTCCGCCGAAAGTTAGAGAGCTTTACCCAAATATATTTCTTACAGTGATCTATTATATGTACAATGAATCATACCCCCCAAAAATGGCAAAGTGAATTTCAACTAATTAATCAATCTAGAGTTTGGACAATATGGATTCACTTAACCTAATCCAACATAAGTGAATAAAATAAATCCCATGCTGATAAGAGGTAAAAGGTTATATATTCTCATATCGTACTAACAAAAGCATCTCTTGCTCAAATTTTACAGAAGGTCAGTTAGCAGCTTCATGTCAAAAGAACAACAACAGAAGTCAGCACAAGTTCTTACCTATAATCATCGTTATCTCACTGCGATCTGCGCATTTTAACCTTCAAAGAGATCTCCTTGTAGGTTTGAACCTTTGTCGCAGCCACACGTGAAGGCCTGTCTAAATATGGTTTTCCAGACTCTTGCAATTCAAGTCTCTGACCAGAACAGCCACTATCATCTTCACTCTTAACCAATGTGTCCACGGAAGTCGAGCCATTCTCTGGGATAGGTTCATTAGGAGATGAACGATTGGATGATATGCTATCCTCCATCTCGGACAGATCATCCGCCTCTTTTGGTCTTTTGCCCATAGACCTAGTGGATTGCCTCCTCACAAAGGGTCTGGCATGGAAGTAGTCAAGAAATCAATAAATGAAAATCTCGTGGAAATGATTTTGAAAAAGAATGGTCTATGATTTGTTTCACTTATGTCTAACAAAAAATATCACCTTTGTACAGCATGGCCTTCATCTATAACCGACGTTTCAACAGAAGTCGAACCATTTTCCTGGATTGTTTCATCAGGCAACGAACATGGTGTGACAGCCTTAAACCTAGCCGATTGCCTCCTGCCAGAGGATCTGGTGTGGAAATATTCGAGACATCAATCGAAGACAATCTCACTGAATATCAAGAAAATTTTTGGATGTGATTCATTTATCGCTTGCATAACAAAATATCACCTATTAGAACCACGGTCTTCATTGTTAACCGAAGCATCCACAGAAGTTGATGGAGCTGTTCCACCAGGAAGCGGGCATTCGGAATGTTTGGAATCATCTTTCTCAGAAAAACTATCACTATCTGGTTTGACACCCTTAAACCTATCGGATTGCCTCCTCGCAGGGAGTCTGGTATGAAAGTTCACAAAAGATCAACCAAAGAAAAGCCTAAGGCAATAATACAAGGAGCCATTACAAACCATTTATGTATCATTTGTATAATAGATCACCTATTTCGAGCGTTATCTTCAGACTGCAATTCTTCAGAAGAGCCCAGACCTATAAATAATCCAAAGGAAAAAGATTTGAATTATCCTTCTTAAAGATGATAAAAACAAGACAATTCCCAAATGATACTCACTGAGGGATCGCAGTCTCTTCTTGGCATTACGAGGCTTTTTATTTTCTTCCCCTTCTTTGATCAAATTCACCTTTTGAAGGTTTAAACAGCCATGTTAAACTTCAAAAGTTCTAAAAAAGAAAACAGAACAACTGCAAAGCACATGTTCTGGTCTACATGCGAACAATAGAAGGAACAAAAGTAAATTGTTCAAGATGCATTTACTTTAGCATCAGCACATTAAATGTGTTTTTAGAATTGTGGCTATAGCAGGTTTAGTTACACAGACCTCAAGTTTGGAATTTCTTGCTTTATGCAAACCATTTCTGCATCCGAGCTCATGTTGCAACACTTTCAACTGAAAAGAAAGTGACGTTAGGAAACATGTTAGCTCGCTTAGATTTAGATTTTATATGGAATCAAACCTTAAATCCAAAAGAGATACTCATGAGGTGTCATTTAACTTACCCTATCTTTACCTGAATTTAGTTCCTGAAAATTTAACAGATAAAAGAAAAGGTCAACCGAATGCACAAAAAATTAAGCAATGTCCAAAGTACAAGGAGGTACAAACCGCAAGCATAAAGGTGCGGGACAGAGCTAGTTGCTGATTCTGTTCCCGCATTTTAATCAAATTTAACCTCAATCTTTCAAGCTCAATACCGCTCTGTTCAATTATTTTGCTTTATCAGAAAGAATGTCAAGGAATTTCACAGTTCATCAGAAGCCAACAATCTGCAGCAAAGGAAAAACTGTCCAACAAAAGCAACAGACTAACATAAATCCGAAAAGAGGATACTTTTTCTGCGCCATCACCTTTGCCAAAGCCAAGTTTTCCTATATAAAAAATTACAATCAAGATTCAGAACCAAATAACAAGTCCATGTATCAAGATGACCATAAAACCCAATAATGAATGTACCTTTTGGAGCTGTTCAATATACTCTTTAGTAGTTGCCTGCGACTTCTGATCTTGAATCAACACCCTACCATTCTGCGGCAAGTTGCTAACGTCAGCCAGCTTCCGCCTGGGCAAAATCTGGGGGCACGGCCTAGCTGCTTCCTCGACTTTATCTAGTGTTCGGCACAGATTTCAAATGCATATAAGCAATCTCCATTATTAGAACTAACTAGTTAGTTTCTAGGGAGCAGACTATCCCCATAAATCCTCAACTTCTGGTTCGAAAACAAAAACTTCCCAATGCAATGTAAAGAAAACATTCATGGCTTACACGTTCAGCTGCTGATCATATATTGGCATAGGATTTTGCTGGCTACAGTACAACAGGTCATATTATGAAATCCCATAAACGAATTTCCAACTGGACACCCCCCAAAAATTGAGTAAACCTAGAAAAAGTTGCACCTTTTCTTTGCTCGAAAAAAAAAAAACACTGGCATTTTCGCCGGGTGTAATCTTATAGAATTGAACATCTAGCATAAAATCAAAATTAGAAACCCTAAAATTAAAGCGGAAATAAAATGAGACTCACTATTACATCCAACTGCAGCAGCATTCTGCGAGTCGAGAAACAGAAAACCATCCCTCTCCGACATCGCTGCAGCGCTTAAAGCCTAATTAGCCATCGCTCTCCATCTATCACTCTTGTGGGGTGGGGTGGGGGGTGACTGGATTTGAAATCTGGGAAGGAAATAAACATAGAGTGGAAGGAGGCTAGGACATGGCGAACGGGATTCCGAAGCAAATCTCGAGCCTACTTCGATTTGAAAATTTTGTATGAATTGCAATATAACCCCTTATATATTCTTTAATATGCCAAGGACCCCTTGATGAAAAGAAATACTGAGGAGGTGTTCGGTCACTCGAGATCAAATTAATCCAAAATTACTAAAGATTATTCTTTAATCCAAAATTAATCCCTTATATATTCTTTAATATGTCATTATCGATATTTCAATAAGCGCATTCAAATAGTATTAAATCACGTATATATGCATATATTTATTTTCTTGCAAGTGATTAGATCATACATATATAATTTTCTGATTATTAGGTAGTACAAGAGAGATATAAAACCATATGAGGGAAAGAGAACCCATAACTAAGGAGTCAGGGGAAGATAATTAGAGTTGGCAAATGGATGGGTCGGGCCAGCTCGAGCCCACTGGGTTTTTTCAAAAAAATAAGTCAGGCCGGTTGGCCCGAAAATTCATTAGATTGGGAAATTTGTAGTCTAACTAAGCCTAAAACATAAGTTTTAGTACAAATTTTTTGGATCAATCCGAGCCTTCCCGAACCTAATTAATGGGCTTTGACAAGATATTGATAGATCCAAATCCACTATCTGTTTTACGTTAAGTACTACGTGGAGTAACTCCCGATATAATAGTAAAAGCAAGACGTGTAGGCCAACCCTGCCCGAAATTCTATTGGGCCTATACTTTTCGAATGCAACCCAACCCAAAATCGAGCCAAACTTATTTTTACCACCTCTAAAGGTAATGCATAATAATCAATAACCTAAAAATTTTAATTCAAATTTGGTAATTTCTTGGAGCCATGGAAAATGACTAAAATTAAAATTTTCAATTTCAAATTGACCAAAATTTGGGAAACCAAGATCGAAAAAAAAAAAAATCATCTCCTGACACTTTTGCAATTAACTGGAGGTCCCACATTAACTCTACAGTTTCTCGGGCAACTATTTTGGTCAACTCTACAATTTCTCGAGGTGGGTTGCAGCGTGCATGGAATTTAGGCGGGCTTTGCATGGTTTTTGGGCTGGAATTTGCATAGTAGATTCTACTTTAATATAGTTATTATAGATATTTTGTTGAGCTTTTTTAGATACTGAGTGCTTATTTTTGTGCCACAAGTTTTAGCATTGATTGTGTATGAAAGTTTTCATGTATGAAGAGTGTAAAGTTTTGATTTCTAACGAATTAGAGTATTTTGGACAAATTATTAGAATATGTTCCAATAATAACTAATACAATCAAATATAATGAAAAGTAAAATGCACACAACAGAATAATTTTATCTGCAAATTATTAATTAATTTCTAGAATGGATCTACTATAACTCATGAATAAAAGAGCAAATACGATAGAATGAGAATATCTTCTTACTATGTCAAAAACAATATAATAGCGTTAGAAATCCCTTCTAAACCTATTGAAAGTCAATTGTCCTAAGACAAACAATCCGGTACTAAGTAAAAGGGACTTATAGAACATTCTCAACAATCTCTCAACCTATCAGATTCTAAAGACTCAGAATATCTCACTCTAAACTTACAAGATTGAATGTTGAAAGATTTGCTAAACCACCATGGTTAGTAATAAAGCGTTGAATCTAACAGTATATTTTGTTCTTCAATGAATGAATTAATGAAATTGCGTGTGTTGCCTCTATTTATAGAGGTTTGAAACCCTTGATCACCAAGTATCTTCAACACGTTGAGATCCCTCAACTCACTTCAGATAATGGAGTTACTTGGTCCTAAAAATTAGCTTCCCAGCTAGCTTTTCTTGGTTGAAAAGGATCTTCATCCTTAAGTTCAGCTTTTAGACCTAGTGTACACAACTAGCTGCTTCCTCGACTTTATCTAGAGTTCAGCACAGATTTCAAATGCATATAAGCAATCTCCATTATTAGAACTAGTTAGTTTCTAGGGAGCAGACTATCCCCATAAATCCTCAACTTCTGGTTCGATAACAAAAACTTCCCAATGCAATGTAAAGAAAACATTCATGGCTTAAACGTTCAGCTGCTGATCATATATTGGCATAGGATTTTGCTGGCTACAGTACAACAGGTCATATTATGAAATCCCATAAACGAATTTCCAACTGGACACCCCCCAAAAATTGAGTAAACCTAGAAAAAGTTGCACCTTTTCTTTGCTCAAAAAAAAAAAGAGCACTACGCATTTTCGCCAAGTGTAATCTTAAAGAATTCAACATCCAGCATAAAATCAAAATTAGAAACCCTAAAATTAAAGCGGAAATAAAATGAGACTCACTATTACATCCAACTGCAGCAGCATTCTGCGAGTCGAGAAACAGAAAACCATCCCTCTCCGACATCGCTGCAGCGCTTAAGGCCTAATTAGCCATCGCTCTCCATCTATCACTCTTGTTGGGGTTGACTGGATTTGAAATCTGGGAAGGAAATAAAAATAGAGTGGAAGGAGGCTAGGACATGGCGAACGGGATTCCGAAGCAAATCTCGAGCCTACTTCGATTTGAAAATTTTGTATGAGTTGCATATAACCCCTTATATATTATTTAATTTGCTGCAAAGGACCCCTTGATAAAGAGAAACAATGAGGAGGTGTTCCGTTACTCGAGATCAAATTAATCCAAAATTACTTAAGGTGATTCTTTAATCCAAAATTAATCCCTTATATATTCTTTAATATGTCATTATCGATATTTCAATAAGCGCATTCAAATAGTATTAAATCACGTATATATGCATATATTTATTTTCTTGCAAGTGATTAGATCATAAATATATAATTTTCTGATTATTATGTACTTATGTAGTAAAAGAGAGATATAAAACCATATGAGAGAAAGAGGACCCATAACTAAGGACTTAGGGGAAGATAATTAGAGTTGGCAAATGGATGGGTCGGGCCAGCTTGAGCCCACTGGGTTTTTTTTCAAAAAAATCGAGTCAAGCCGGTTGGCCTAAAATTCATCAAGCTTATTTTCCAGCCCAACCAAGCCTAAAACATAAGTTTTAGTACAAATTTTCTGGATCAGTCCGAGCCTTCCCGAACCTGATGGGCTTTGACCAATTATTGACAGATCCAACCCTGCCCTATATTCTATTGGGCCTATACTTTTCGAACGCAACCCGATCCAAAATCGAGTCGGACCTATTTTTACCATCTCTAAAGGTAATGCATAATAATCAATAACCTACAAATTTTAATTCAAATTTGATCATTTCTTGGAGCCAATGTATCTTGGACTGGAAAATGACTCTAAAATTAAAAAATTTAATTTCAAATTGATCTAGATTTGGGAAACCAAGAACGAAAAAAAAATCACCTCCTTACAACTTTTGCAATTAACTGGAGGTCCCACATTAACTCTACAGTTTCTCGGGCAAACTATTTTGGTCAACTCTACAATTTCTCGAGGTGGGTTGCAGCGTGCATGGAATTTAGGCGGGCTTTGCATGGTTTTTGGCTGGAATTTGCATAGTAGATTATTCTAATTTAATATAGTTATAGATATTTTGTGAGCTTTTTTAAATACAAGTGCTTACTTTTGTGCCACAAGTTTTAGTATTGATTGTGTATGAAAGTTTTTATGTATGAAAAGTCTTTAAAATTTTGCTTTCTAGCATATTAAGTATTTGGTTAATTTTTTAGAATATCTTCCAATAATAACTAATACAATCAAATATAATGGAAAGTAAAATGACACAACGGAATAATTTTATCTGCAAATTATTAATTAATTTCTAGAATGGATCTACTATAACTCATGAATAAAAGAGCAGATACGATAGAATGGGTCCATGGGAATATCTTTTTACTCTGTAAAAAAAAATACAATAGCGTTAGAAATCCCTTCTAAACCTATTGAAAATCAATTGTCCTAAGAACAAACAATCTGGTACTAAGTAAAAGTGACTTATAGAACATTCTCAATAATCTCTCAACCTATCAAATTCTAAAGACTCAGAATATCTCACTCTAAATTTACAAGATTGAATGTTGAAAGATTTGCTAAACCACCATGGTTAGCAATAAAGCATTGAATCTAACAGTATATTTTGTTCTTCAATGAATGAATTAATGAATTGTGTTGTTGCCTCTATTTATAGAGGTTTGAGATCCTTGATCACCAAGTATCTTCAGCACGTTGAGATCCCTCAACTCACTTCAGATAATGGAGTTACTTGCTCCTCAAAATTAGCTTCCCAACTAGCTTTTCTTGGTTGACAAGGACCTTCATCCTTAACTTCAGCTTTTAGACTTGGTGTACACAACTAGTTCAACTCCCTATTAATCTTGAAAAAAAAAAAAAGCTACAAAACTATATTCCATGATTAATAGAGATTAGATGAGGAAGACGAAATAATAAAAAAAAATTGAGTCATGCACTAAATCTAATAGAGTGCAAAATGGAAATGACATCTTGAAGATCCCCCAAGATAAATTCAAACACGACTTGAAGATCCTTAAGATATATTCACAGAATATGCTTTCTATATTTATGGTTAGATTTGTGTATCTTCTTAAGCAAAGAAATAATCCAACAAGGCAAGATTTTAAAAGACCTAGGATTTTGCATGTAAACCATATATCTATGAACGTGTGGGGACAACTGTTGTTTTTGAGTATTTTGTTTAGTTATTCTCTCTTATTACTTCATCGAAAGGTTGTGAATGATTTTTCTTTGACTGCACTATGTCTTTGAACATAGAATTGATAAAGATTGAATATAGTTATTTGTAAAAGAGTTGCTAACTCTTTGGAATCGGGGGTTGGATGGTGAGTTTACCTGTTTCACATTCAAGTTGTGTGCGGTGCACACACATCTAACGTTTTACTATTGGTGGAGGTTTGGGAAGATTCTTAGACTAAGTAAGCACGAATCTAATCGTGTTAGTCCTCTTTAACTTATATTCAGACAATAAATCAACCCCAAGGCGAAGCTTCAGAAATAGATGTTTTATCACCGAACTATGTAACCATAGCGTGTGTTTTTTTATTTGTTATTTTGATGATTAAATAACATAAATGAAATAGAGGAATACAGAATAATCGGGCATACCCCAGGGATGACAACTGGAAGGCATCAGGGGAGGGAGAGTACTACAATCTAGGAGGGGTCCAACGAAAAGGAAGGTCAAACCGGTGGTCGAAAGGGGAAGGATAAATATGGTCCCTAGTTATAAGAAAGGCTGGAAGTGACCACATCTATAGGAAACAAGATATAGAGAATGGAATATGTGATCTTTTTTATTTTCACTATCACTTCGTCGATTTCTAAGGAAGTATTAACAAATATAAGTGCATTTCGAGCTTTCCAGATTAGGTTGATTGTCGCCATTAAGGCAATTCTTTTTGCTTGATGCGTCACAGCCGAACCAGGTCGTTCTTTCTGTAACCATTTGATAGCGCTGAGTATCGTTGATAGACGCCTCCTGAGGTTAAATCAGTCTTTTATTTTCTTCCAGACTTTACTTGTAACCTGACAATCAAAAAATAGGTGCGAAATCGATTCAGGACTGCTGACAAAAGGTTATTTGTTTTATTATTCAATATGTTAAACAATGTACATGGTCTGCAGCTTTATACTGTGCACCAACCCGAAAAGGAAAGAAAATAAGATCCACAATTAGAGGATCTTACCAAAATATAAGAAAGGAAAGAATAAATTATAAAATCCTTCTATAATTCTACACTCCCCCTCAAGTTGGTAGGTGGAGGATCCCACATACCCAACTTGTCAAGAACTCGTGAAAACTCTCTCCGATCACGCTTTGTTAGGATATCGCAAGTCGGTCTTCGATCGGACAAACGGCGAGTGATATTTTCATTATCTAACTTCTCCTTGATGAAATTTCTGTCTATCTCTATATGCTTGGTTCTATCATGTTGGACGGGATTATGAGAAATGCTCACAGCTGCTTTATTATCACAGTAGAGTTTGAAAGCTCCCGTTTCTAATAGACCAATCTCAGTCATCAATTTCTTTATCCATAGCAATTCTGTTAACCCTTTAACAATCCCCCTAAATTCTGCTTCTGCACTTGAGAGTGCTACCACTTTTTGCTTTTTACTCCTCCAAGTCACAAGATTCCCTCCTACAAAGGTGAAGTACCCTGCAGTAGATCGTCTGTCTGTGATGTTTCCTGCCCAATCAGCATCAGTATATCCGAAGACTTCCAAATGCTCATTTTTTTCAAAGAAAATGCCTTTTCCAGGAGATGATTTTAGGTACCGAATAACTCTCATGGCAGCCTCCATATGTTCCACCAAGGGTTTATGCATGAATTAGCTTATGACCCCAACTGCATAAGCTATGTCTGGTCTTGTATGTGAGAGGTAGATAAGCACCAACAATCCTTTGATCTTGTTCTTTATTCACGCCTATTACTCGAATCTCTCTTAGTCCATGATTTACGACTATCGGTGTTTCTGGCGGCTTCTGATCGAGAAGTCTTGTTTCGGCAAGAAGATCCAGAACATACTTTCTCTGAGATAAGAATACGCCTTTCTTTGATCTCATGACTTCTATCCCGAGGAAATACTTTAAGCCACCGAGGTTCTTCATTTCGAATTCAGAGAACAAGTTCTTTTGCAGGAGTTGAATCTCTTCATCGTCATCTCCTGTAATAATCATATCATCAACATAGATAATTAAACATGTGATTTTAGAACCCCTTCTCTTTAGGAACAAAGTATGATCGGCGTTGCTCTGAGTATATCCATATTTCTTCATGGCTGATGTAAATCTTCCGAACCACGCTCGAGGTGACTGTTTTAGCCCATATAAAGACCTTTTCAACCGGCATACTTCTCCCTCTTTAAATTCTCCTTCAAAGCCCGGTGGAATCTCCATATATATTTCTTTAGTTAAGTCCCCATGAAGAAATGCATTCTTCACATCAAACTGGTATAGAGGCCAATCACAATTTGCTGCTACTGAAAGCAATACTCTTACGGTGTCCAACTTTGCAACGGGAGAGAATGTTTCTGTATAATCAATTCCATACACTTGAGTGTATCCTTTGGCCACGAGTCGTGCTTTATACCTCTCTATTTCTCCATCTGGATTGTATTTGATTGTGAAGACCCATCGGCAACCAACCGGTTTCTTTCCTGGGGGCAGTCTTCTTTTCTCCCACGTTTCTTGTTTTTTAAGAGCTTAAATTTCTTTAATCATAGCCTCCCTCCATTCTGGATGTTTTTGTGCCTCCTCTGCATTTTTTGGAATCCATGTAGTAGACAATTTATCTCTGAAACGTTGAATTTTCCTATTTCCACCAGTGATAAAGTTGGCAATAGGATATCTAGATTTCTTTGGCTTGTATTCAGGGCTGTACCTCGGAGGGGGAATTCCTCTGTTCTGCCTTGGTGGAAGAGAATAACGATTCTCACTTTGACCTGTGGTATTAGGAATAGATACAGAAACCGGAGAAGGACAATTAATCAGATTAGAAATTTGTACCTCCGGGATATTCGATAAGGGAGTTATGGATTATTGGGATTCAGTGGGATGGACTGTACTTCTTCAGTAGACTTTACTTCTTCAGTAGATCTTATTTCATCAGTAGGACTCGGACTTGGTTCCCAATTTCCTTTGAACAGACAATCAGAGTGTTGATTACTCTTCTCCCCCTCAACACTTGATTGCTGAGATCCATAATAGTATTCTGTCTCAAGAAAGTTACAGTCCATCGTGACATAAAGTTTCTTGGCAATGGGATCGAAGCACCGATAACCCTTCTGATGAGTTCCATATCCAAGAAAGACACACTTCACAGCACAAGGATCAAGTTTCTTTCGATGAACTTTCGGGATGTGAACAAAAACAGAACAACCGAATATCCGAGGTTGTAACATGAGAATGGAGGGTAGAGTAAATTTTGAGGAGAGAGCCTGTAAAGGTGTCTTGAATTTTAACGCTTGTGTGGGTAATCTGTTATGGAGGTAGACAGCTGAAGCAACAGCTTCAAACCAGAGGGCAGAGGGTACTCGGGATTCAAGCAAAAGAGCTCGGGTGGTTTCCAAAATATGACGATTTTTTCGTTCAGCTACCCCATTTTGTTGAGGTGTATAAGGACAAGTGGTTTGATGGATAACCCCATTTTTCTGAAGAAAGGTTTGAAGTTCATGGTTAACATATTCCCTCCCATTATCTGAGCGTAAAATCTGAATAGTGGTTTGAAACTGATTTTTGACAAGATTGAAAAAATCAATAAATCTACTGCAGACCTCCGATTTTTGTTTTAAAAAATAAACCCAAGTCATACGGGTACAATCATCAATAAACAGCACAAACCATCGAAAATCAGTGTTCATGGATTCTGGAGCCGGACCCCAAACATCAGAGTGAATAAGAGAAAAAGGCATAGAGCTTTTATTATCAGCAGAAGTAAAGGATGTTCTATGACTCTTAGCAAAATGACAAGTATCACATGAAGTGCGATAGTTCTTTGAAAATAAGGCAGGGAATAAATGCTTAAGACAATCATCTGATGGGTGTCCTAACCGACGATGCCATAGCGGATCTTGATGCTTGAGAGCCATGAGCCAAACACGTAGTTCCTCCTTTAGACAGTTCATCAACGTAGTACAGTCCATCCCTTTCAGAACCACGCCCAATTATCTCCCTCGAACGAATATCCTGCAATAAACAGAAGGTAGGATAGATAAGAGCCACACAATTCAGCTCCTTCTTTACGTGACTTATCGATAACAATTTGCTGGATAAGGAAGGAACATAGAGACAATTGGATAATTTAATTTTAGGAGAAATTTCAACCGATCCTGCTCCGAGGCGGAAAGGAACCTCCATTAGCATTTTTAATGAAGGTTGTATTTGGCTCGAGACGGTCAATAATATCATCCGATCAAATGTCATTGTATCGTAGCTCCACAACAAATATCCACTGCTTATGTTTATCGTAATTCATATGCAAGGCACTAGAGGATAAGGTTGGAATTTGATGATGGGGTGAGGTAAAATAGAATACCACTCCTATTAACATGAAAACCCTTTCCCTCACCCCCCATACCTTGCGCCATCTGCTCCATTTCGTCCGAATCGCCCCCTCTGTTCTCTCCGGAAGCTTCGCCGTGTATGAAGGCGGCGACTCCACTGGTGGCCCGTTCGGTGTTGCCGTGGATGGCGCCTCCGCTGGTGGCCCTATCGACGTTGCCGTGGACGGCGACTCCACTGGTGGCCCGTTCGGAGTTGCCTTGGGAGGCGGCCACCGCAGCTCTTCCTTCGCTATTGTTCCTCTGTCGGTTCTTATTTTCGTCCCACCATTCCGGGTAACCGATTAATTGGAAACAAGTATCCTTCGAGTGTTTATTTCCGCCACAATGGGTGCATCTGAGCCTCTCCTATATCGATTGACGGAATGATGACTTCCATTGAGAAGTCGACCGCCCCTCCTCGAAACCCTCTTGCGGCGAACACTTCTCCGATGGGCTGGTGTTCATCCTTGGACATCATGACTCCGATTCGAAAGGCTTCCCGTCGAATTGTCGCATAGGCAGCCGCTAGGGAGGGAAGGGGATCTTGGTTCAAGATGTCCCTTTTTACGGGATCGAATCGGTCGTTCACCCCGGCTAAGAATTGGTAAAGTCTTCATTCTTGAGTCAGTCGATTGTACAGTTGAATGTTTTCCTCCCCTGTGAATTTATTTGGTTGTCTCTGATCAATCTCAGCCCATATGGTTTGAAGATTGCTGTAGTATTGTTCCAGCGTCTGACTCCCCTGTTTGGTTTGACTTGCTCGAGTCATCAACTCGAATATTTGCAGGTAGTTTGTGCCGCTGTTATATGTTGCTTCCAAGCCCTCCCAGAGTGATTGGGCTGTTGGGTACTGTAGAAAGTTCGGAACCAACGTTGGTTCGATTGAGTTGATGATCCATCCTTTTACGGCGTTGTCGATGGCATCCCAAGTTTGAAATTTGGGATCGCATCTTGGAGGGTTTGAGGTCGGCCTGTGATGTGGTTGCCTCGTCCCCTTCCTTTGATAAACATTCCCATCAATTTTGACCAAACTACATAGTTTTGGTC
This sequence comes from Salvia rosmarinus, assembly GCA_036937905.1. Lineage (NCBI taxonomy): Eukaryota > Viridiplantae > Streptophyta > Magnoliopsida > Lamiales > Lamiaceae > Salvia > Salvia rosmarinus. The sequence goes on along the minus strand of CM072820.1, from coordinate 5,211,480 downwards.
ATTCAGTTTAACGTTAACCATCAATGGTGATGTCTCGATAGCTTGATTCTGATTCATTGTATTTTTCTGTAGGTACTGGATTAAGGTTGAAAGGTCGGATTCTGGGATCTGTGAGAGGGCTGTTTCTGTAGGATCGACCATGGTAGATGATGAGAACAACAGTTCGACTCAAACAAGAGGATCGAAACTCTGCTCTGATACCATGTTGACAAAAGGTTATTTGTTTTATTATTCAATATGTTAAACAATGTACATGGCTGCAGTTTATAATACAGGCACCAACCCTAAAAGGAAAGAAAAATAAGATCCACAATTAGAGGATCTTACCAAAATATAAGAAAGGAAAGAATAAATTATAAAATCCTTCTATAATTCTACAAGGACAACTTTTATAAATTTTACAAAGTGGGCAAATCGGATCAATATTAAAAAAAGAGCGTCATGTATTTTTCTCATATGTTGTGTAGTTCTGCACTATTCATTGCAATTTTACAGTCACAAGTTATATGAACAGTTTCACTAATGTTTTTTTTTTTGTCAATTTAATACAGAAATTTAAAGGCTGCGTCACGGTGGACTCGAACCCGAGACCTTTGGCCTCGGGTATTAAACACTCTACCACTAGGCCAACACACACACACACTAAGTTTCACTAATGTTTGTGTTGTGTAATATGAACTGCTATAACATTAGGTAAAATTTCAGAGGCTTTTCGTCATCAAGTTATATTGTTCATAAATGAATGGAAGCTCTAATCGTACCTTAATTCTAATTCATCATGGCATTGTACTCAATAGAGTATTAATTGCCAAATAATATGAAACGTCATTATTGAAATCATAAGGTATTAATGGAAATTTGATACTTGAATGATGGATTAAGAATAAGAACCTATTTAAGTTGGTGGTGATAATAAATTGATAATAATTTGCACTTTGATTCATTCGTATTTTTACTGACCGAATATTAAATATAGTTGAAATTTATCGAAACCAATTAATTAAATTTTAAAAAAAAAATTGACCGAAGTTTGCACAGATTCATATAATATATATAAGATTCAAAACATTTTATACTATGTTATTTTAAGGGGATATTATGTTATGTTTATCTAATATTCAGATAGGAATATAATGCAATATGCATAATATAAAGGCTAACTGCATGCACAAATATAGTCTAAACTACCATAATTTTTCAATTCAATCATGAGTCATACAGAATTTGACCTATTAATATCCAAATTATATGAAACTATGTAAATCTATTTCTAGACAAAAATTTGAAACTTAAATCTAGGTAGGATTATTGAGAATTTAACATGGCTTGATGTGAAAACTAACACCGATGAAATGAAATTAAAAATCGATTAATTATATAAATATATATATTTATAATATTTATATTATTATGATTTTAAATTGGTTATATCCAAACCGAATCGAATCGAACCAAAATATTCGGTTCGGTTTGGATATATAATCTGATGCTGATGCGGTTCGATTTATATTTTAAAAATAATTCAATTTTTGATTTTTCGGGTTCGGTTCAGTTTTGAACCGAACATCCGATTGCTCACCCCTACATGCATGCGCATACCCACACATATATATATTTTCTTTTTCCTTTGAATTCACGGGGAACCCTGCTTTATTCAATGTGCATTGTATAAACCTCATGTTCATATGCAACAGTCTGCAAACCATACATGATGGGTCAACCACATATAGAAGCGTTAGTGGGTTCAAACCTATAACCTTTTAGCCACAAAAACTCATTTTACCACTGAAACGTCCCAAAATGACTAAAGCTTTTCTGATGACCTTTTAGTGGGTTCAAACCTATAACCTTTGAGCCTTGATATTCTTAATTGGGCTAATTATCTATGACCAGACTAATGGACGACAAATGACTAATGGGCCTGATTCTGTTTATTGTCTTCCAAGTCCAATTATATGAAGCCCATCAGATCCAACAACAATAATAATAAAAATAAAATAACAGCAACAATAATAATAAAAATAAAATAACAGCAACAATAATTATTAGAAATTCAAAACAACACATATGATGTCATTATTAGGGTTATAAATTATGAAGGAGTTGAGTTAATCGGATCTTGATTTAAAAGAAAAATATGCTCGAGCTCATTTATTGAGGCTCATTAACAGAAACGAGTCAAGCTTGATAAAATACTATTCGATTCGTTAGCTTATGAGTGAACTTGATAATATGTCAATGAGTTAGTTTGCATAAAATTCAAATAACATTTTACACTTTGATTAATAATTATATTAAATATTTAATCAGCTTATAAAAATATTTGGTTTTAGTAAATATATTTTAGTTTTGAAATAAAAAATATTAAAGAAGATTATAAAAGTTGTTCATGTATATTATCATTAACATATATAAATAAGAACAAATCATGTTCATTATATTTGAAAATCTAATGATTATATTTAAATATGTAACTGAAATAGTTATATATATTTCTACATATAATTGTGCATTTATGCATCGTGTTATAATTTGTGATTGAATCTAAACGTCCATAGTGATTTATCAAGAGTTGATATATGTCCTAATAAGGAGTGTCCATATGATAACCAATGTTGAATATGCTACGAAAGTTAATGAATCTGTGAAAGTTAATGAATCCAAAATTGAATTTTCACCGGGTTCGAATCCATGAGACAAAAGTTATATATATATATATATATATATATATATATATATATATATATATATATATATATATATATATTGTTTTTGGTTAGACTATACTCGTGAGCTTTAAATATGTTCCACAAGATTAAACCAGCTTACCTCGATAATAACTTAATTAAAATTAAGCTTGATCATGCTCAACCAGACTCACTTCTATAACACCCCTAATGGTATCTACCCGGATGAGACTATACTTATTTAATAATTAATTTCATTTTTAATTTGGAATTGTAGATTATGTTAATAGTTTACAAATCAAATTATTCAAAACACACTTATCAATGGTTCTGGACGAAGAAAACTATTCAAAAAGAAAATGTACTAATAAATATTTATAAATTATTGCAAGTATAATTGCACTGAAAGAAGGTATAATTTATATAGCATTCATTGAAAAAAAAAAAAGTATATAACATCACATGATAAAGTATATTAAATATTCTTCCCAACGAAGAATTTCAAAGAGATAATAAAGCTTATACAAATTTGACAAACCACCAACATAATGCTTAAAATCAAGTCAAATGGTGTTTGATGAACTTATAAGCTCTTTAAAAGCAATTTATAAGTTATTTATGAGCTTTAAACTGTAAAGTGTTTGACAAAATAAGCTCTTAAACAACTTATAAGTTGTGAAAATAAGTTTAACAACTTATAAGCTCCTTAAAATAAGTTATTCAATCCCAACTTATTTTTTATATGTTTATAAGCAACCATGAATTTACCAAAATAACATTATTATAGTCAGATTTCTTTTTTTTGTCAATTTAATACTGAAATTTAAAGGTCACGTCACGGTGACTCGAACCGAGACCTTGGCCTCAAGCATTAACCACTCTACCACCAGGCCGACACACGACACGTATTTCTACTACACCGCCAACTTCATCACCGTCAATGTTATCTCTCTAACTATGATTTTCTTATTTAACTCACGATTCTTTCTCTAGCTTATAAGATCAATTATCCAAACACTTTAATAACTAATCATTACCTCAGCTTTTGAGACATTACCTCTTATAAGCTCTTGAAATATCTTATAAGATCTTGGAGCTTATAAGCTCTCTAAAATAATCTTAGCCAACACCCCCTAACTAAAATAGAAAGATAAGCTCCTTTTGCTTTCGGCTGTTATATGCCTTATCCATTTTTTTATTTTCTAAAATCTATTTTTCCATGATAGACAAATATGGTGGCTATATGAATTTATTTAGGACCAAATTGATGCTTTAATTTGTGCCGTGGACAACCTTAGAACTTATTTTCCTTTTTTCTTTTTTCCTTTTTTGCATCAGATTTCACTTTCAGCCGTTAACTTTTGCTTTCATCTTTCTGTGTCTCGAGGCAATGCATAAACAAAAAAAGCATAAAAAAGAAACCAAAACACGTAGATTTACCATTATCTTGTGAATATATATAGATTCATTACGTAATTTTCGAATTTTTTCTTTCCTTTTTATATGCTTTGCTTCTTATGTAATTTAATTTTATATTTCATCTCGTATATTACCAAATTTCCCCCAAAAAACAAATAACTCATAAGTTGTTTCGCTTGTTCAACGGCCCAACTTATTTTTTCGAGAATGAAACTTTATCTCATACAATATTCGCAACTTTTTCTATGAATCAAGTTTGTTTAATCTAATTTAAAGGTTCGACCATTTTTGCAACTTGGATAAATTGAATCATAATATGTAATTAACTTTTTTCTTTTAAAGTGAACAAGAAATATAGAAGATATTTCCATAAGAGGATTTCACATAAAAATTCTTGCGATAAAAAAAAGTTCTACATAAAGTGTATGAAAGATCAAATTGAAATATTCTTGTGAATCGGAGTATTCTACTTTTTTTTCTTTTTTTTTCTTTTTTACTTTTCGAGCTGAATCTTATTTGGTGTGAATGTGATAAAGTATTTTTGTATACTTGATACATTATATTCCACAATTTTTGAAAAGAAATATACAAATAATTTTTTTTATGCAACTTGCTAAAGATGTTTGAGAAAAGGAAGAAAGGGATAGAATTTTTTTGCCAACAAATCGGCCCTTTGCTTTCTTCTCATTATGGTCAAGCAGAATTTTTTTTTTGCCTTATTCCTGCGTAACCCTAAGACTAAGTTTAGCGCAATAAAAAAAACCCAACCAATCAACCCCATTAAATATTTTTTTTAAAAGATAAAATAATTATTTACCAAAAAAAACCAACCAACTATGTTGGGTTTTTTCTTAAAACTCACCACAAAGTCTCATTTATTTCAATCAATAGGATGAAGACACTTGTCTTCCTTCCATTGGTTCATTTGTTTTTGTTGTGATGAAAACACTAAAATTAATATTTTTTCATTCTCTATAAATAGATACCAAATTTACTATATTTAAACATACACGATAAGTCTCTCATTTTCTATGCCAATGATACAATGTTTCTATAATTTAAGTCTATTTTAATATTTCTTATTAAAAATAAGTATATTATGATTAAAAAATAAAATAGAATAATTAAATATATAATATTGTGGTTGGATGGTCAGGGATAAACCACTAGAAGTAAATATAGTTGGATTGAGAGAATAGTTGCATATGTGGAGTAGAGAGAAATTAATTAAATATTGAAAAGATTGATCGGTTAGATCGTTTGGATGATCAAAGATAAACATATTCTAAAGTGTCTAGCCAAACAATTTACATTAATTAAATTGAGATGAGTCGAGTCAAATACATAATAAATTATTTTTCAATTATTATTGAATCTTAAAATTATATTCGAATTTATTTTATTAGTTTTCAATTTTGTCGAGTAAATGTATCTATTCCAACTAAATACAAGCCGCTTGATACGATCATATGAAATTAATACCGAATTGTTTGAATTTATATAAGCTTTATTATATAAATCTGATCATATATATCTAAATAGCACTACTCTTATTTTTTTACTAATCAAGATTAATTTTAACTAGAGATTTAGATATAATATAGAAAGAGAGAGATTTTTTCAAGTTTGTTTCTTATTTATGCCAACTCAAAAAACATACTTTTTTTTTTGTTGGCTTCAAATTCAACAATATATTTTTTGTTTTCTGGAATTTGTAAAAAAAAAAAAAAAGTCCAACCGTGGCGTGAATATTTATTTATTGGGAGAACCTAAAATTGATGGTTACATAGCACATTGGTTACGCAGACCATGTGCAGATATTGAAAGAACCTAAGGCAACTTATAATTAAACATGCTTTCCTAACTTCGACTATTAAAAAACAAATTAATGTAGAAACCTAGTAAAACCCGAAAAAGGTCCGTTCTGAAATTTTATTTAATTTCATTGCTAAATAATTTATACTGATTTTGGGTTTAATAAAGGCTCAACGGAAAGAGAAAACAGAATCATGTGCGAGTGTCCGCACCATACGGACGGTCAAAAGTGTCGATTGTTCTAAAGATAAGTGTCATTCACATTGAAAAAAGTGTCATGTGTTTTTTACGTTGTAATTCGAAAATATCATTTACATTGAATAAAAGTATTAATATCCTCATGTGCGAACATCCGCACAAAAGACCACCTCGTGATCTTATTCATTATTTAATTTCTTGGAATAAGACAACTATTTGTAAACTTCACACAACTTTTTAAACAATCCCTATAGTACCAAAAAAAAGAATCAATTACGACATACCTATTTTTTCAACTATAAACCTACGTCGATTGATCAGTAAAACTACGTTGGATAGGGTACATATCAGACCATTTATCTTTCACAAAAACTCCCCTACGTCATTCTGCACTGTGCGGACGGATAAAAGTATCATTTATTCTTAACAAAACTATCATTTACATTGAAGAAAAATATCATTTATTTTTTACACTGAAATTCGAAAGTATCTTTTGTAATGAAAAAAAATATCATTGTCCGCACATATATATGGATGTCCGGTCCGGACAGGAGACCACCTCTTTATCTTTTTAAATTAAAATGCAACAAAGATTAGATGATCTGATACTCTTTTTAAGAAAAATAAAAAACTAGCTTTTTCCACAAAGTAGGAAACATTGATTCATCTTTTGAATAGAATCTCTTTGAATTAAGACTACACGTTAATGATCACTTCATCAATTATCTTTGGCACAAAACTAACTTATACTTTGTATTACGCCTATGGTTTTAGATTTAATTCTTTAACAATCTAGAATAGTGATTGATTAATTTTATTTCATTTTAGGATGGAATAATATATTGTTTCAGTATTCGGCCGTCCCGAGGCGGCGGCAAGGCGATCCGTCAGGCCCATCATTTTGTGAGGCCTAAAATTTTATATATCCTCTTATATTAATATAAATATTCCTTCAAAAATAAAATATTCCATGTCCCAAAATTTTGTTATAAACTTTTGGGGCCGATTTTGTAAAAATATAATTCTTTTATAAATGATATATTGTGCATCTTTTTAGATATATTCAATTATATCTTCATAGTGCAAAATGTCCATTTTTGTTATTTCATCCATTACCATTATTTGTCGGGACCATCACCGTCTGTATTTCCCAACCGTTTCAAAAAATAAAATTTGAGACTTACTATATCAAATCTATACCTAAACATCAAGAAGACGAACTCTGAGAACAGCAAACTAGAACTCTGGTTTTATTGGAAATAGCTATACAATAAAAAATAATAAAAAGCAATTAAATATAATTTAGCTTTTTGAACATGTGATGTGATAACATGCCTAAATGTTTGCCAAAAATAAATGTTTGCCAAAAAACCTAAAATTCCGATGCATGGTGACATGAATCTCCATAACTGTAAAGTCCTAAAATTTCCTTTTTGGTAACTTTTTTTTACTGAAACTCTTTTAGATCTTAAGACAGTTTAGAAAAAGTGAGATATGCCAGCGTGGAGGAGTTACATCATACATGACCATGTTAAGCCCCCATGGGATAAATATCAAAAAATTGTATGGGTTATGAGTCATGACTTTGGTATAGTCATCTTTTATCTATTGTTATATTATACGATATAAATTACTAAAAAAACATATGAGAATGAAATATAATATGATTTGAGGTAAATATTACTTTAAACCCCAAACTATTTTGTACTATCAATTATATTTTAAATTATTAGAAATGTCTTTTTAAATCTTGAATTATAATTCTGTATCAATTGTGCTCCTTGATCCTTTTTTTTTTACCATGAAAAGTTGACATTGTTCGTTGGATTATCACTGTGTATTTAACATTTTTTTTGAACTTATATGGTAGAAAAGACGTCGTCTAATTGTTAAATACTCCATAACAATCCGGTGAGCCGCAATAACTTTCTGCAGCCAAAAAATAAACGAGGGCATAACTGATACAAAACCAATAATTTAGAACTTAAAAGATATTTCAAAATGATATAGAATATAATTAATAGTGTATAATAATTTGAAATTTAAAGTCATATATATTTACCCAATAATTTGAGTGATCTGTCTTTTTTTTCTAAGGTATGCTGATCTTTTCAGCAATGGTGGCTGCGAATGATTTTTCTTTCACATACAAATAAAAAAAATCCTATGATTTTCATGCCAAAAAGATTTATATCCAAATTTGACTTCTTGAACAAAATCATTGCTAAACTTATTAGCATAACTGATTATAACTTTTTTTTCAATTAATGCATAAATGTTAAAGAATGCATCACAGTAGATTCGACTGAAATATTTAGTCTCAGATATTAATCATTCTACCGCTGGATGAACATATTGATTATAACTACTTTTATTGAAGAATGATGTTTCGACCTAAATATATGCAAGCCAATTCAACTTTTCTCTTGAAGTGGTAATTATTTATTCAGTGTTGTAATTCATTAACAATTGTATAAAATATTACTATAAAACAATAATAAAAAATGGAAAAATAATTAAAATGCAAATGAATCAAAGTTCTTAAAATTTTCTCGAGGCTTGTTTGTACGTGATCAATTCGGTAAGCACTCGTCATCAATTTTCATTATTCAAATTTAAATTTAAAGGCACAAAAACAAGATTTATATATATACTCTTTCCAAGCATATTTTGAACATTTTACGTGACTTTTTGTCCAAGATTAAAAATTAAATAGCTAGGAAAGTAATACTTCTCTCCGTCTGTTTATAATTTATATAAGCTTGTAAATAAGGTCGTCATTCAACACGATATCAAAATTAGTACTCCCCCATCCCATTATTATTGACTCGTTTTTCTTTTTAGGTTGTCTCACTATTGTTAACCTGTCTCAAAAAAGGAAACAATTTTATACTAAAAAATACGTCGAATTTCGTGCCACACATTATTTTACACACAAAACACAACTCTCTTTAATCTACGTACAAAAAGAAATGAGCCAACAATATCGGGACGGATGGATTATTATAAAGTATATGAATATTTTGTCCCATAACCAGTGAGGTCTAATCATGCTTGCTTCAGTGCACTAATATATGTATAATTAGATTTAGCCGAATATACATATTTATGTATATAATGTTACTTATATTAATAAATATCCGGTTGAGATTTTGATCAATGTAAAATTATTATACATAATAATTAGCAACTTATAATTTCTGACTGACCAGTAATTGAGACATCTTTATCCTTTCAAAAAAGGACAACAATCTTTACACAAGTATTTTTAGAAATAAAATTAGTGAAGTAAAAGCTTAGCTATATAAAATCACATTCTTAGCTATATAAAATCACATATAATGTTTTGTAACTACAAAATCCTAATTTTATATTGAAATTTCACGTGACATACTAGAGTCTGATGTGAAAATTCAATTCTTAAATACATACTTTAATACTTTTATGTGGGTCCAAAATAATAGTATCCCACATGAGGTTGAAGATGTCGAATTTTTTAAAATATACTATGTAAGGATGTTATTGAAAAAACACTCAAAAATTGAGACATACATTGATATTTATCGCTTCAAAATTGATCAAAACATACACAAAAACACTTTTATTTTTGAATAGTGTATTGGTACTTAATTAGTTTTGCTAGAATATACTAATATACAGAAATACAAAAGCCACAACAACTAGCTTTATTGTAATATATATACACATATACTCCCTCTCTTCTTTTTTAAATATCGTATTAATATTTTTCTTATTTTTTAATAAGTGTCCTATTTTGTAATTTAAGAGTAAAATTATGATATATTTTCTATTTATCCTTATTTAATACTCTTGAATTTTGATAATTAATTAGCTATATGAATGCATTTATTATGGTAATAAATATTCATTTACCTATTTTCTTGGTTTGTCTATTTGCCGGTAAAGGACAATTAAAATATGAGTGATGCTTTTTACCATAATATAGTACCATAATCAACTTTATTAAATGAAAAATCATTTATTTAATTTTGATCTATTAAAACTTGGTTTTACATTAAAATCATCTTATGGAATTACAATTTTGTACCTATCGAATGAAAATTTTAAATTTAATATTAAATTTAATAATTTAATATTTTTCAGAATAGGTGGAAAAAGGGTGTGTGGTCAGCCATAATGTGGCCGCATAGCTTTATTGTTAAAATATAACGAAAGGAATATATATACATGATGATGATGATAATGATTATTATTATTATAAAAACCCAAGTTGGTGTTAGCTAGCCGGCTGTCTCTATATTAATTTCTCTCTGTCTGTATTATAAATTTTGTATCTGTTAGTAGTGTATTTTGTCAATTTATGACATTATCTGATACAATGACATCAAATTCATTTTGTGCAAAGAACTAAAGAAAATTATAATAAATCCAAAACTATTAAAGACTACTTATATGATAATATTTTCAAAGATGGTAAGTGAGCACAGCTAATGTGTATTACGTTATATTTAAAGTGTAAACCAGAACATTGACGTATACTGGGGTCATAATTTTAAGATAAAAAAATAAAAAATCTTCCACAGTATTCGGATCGAAAGTTTGAATTTTATTTGGATTTATAATTTGATTTGTTATTATTGATTAGTTCATATAATCTATTTATTACCAATATATCATGTTATGGTAAATTGAACTATAATTTATTGACATATACAATAATCATATTTTGTTAATAAAATATGGTACAATAAAGAAAATATTCATATACTCAATTCTTAAATAAAAATATCATCATATATTTTAAATAAATACCAAATAAATTTTTATATATAATTATAAATTCATAAATTATGAATTTATTTGCCAATAATAAATATTAAAAAATTAAAGAATAAATATCTCTTATATTGCATAGGTGAATTACTAGTACTTATTAATAATCTTTCCCCTTCCTCTTTCTTTCTTATGTGCTCTTTTTTTCTACAAAATATGTTGTGTTATTTTGGTAATACTTAGGATAAATTGAGTGATGCTATTTGGCTAGATTATGGCCAGCCATAATCCGACACAAATGAAAAAAAAAATCAGTTTACTTAAAATTTGATTTATTTAAAAAATTGGTTTTATATTAAAACCATACTTATGGAATTATATTTTTACCCATATTATGTTTTCAGAATATGCAGGAAAATGGTATTTATGTAAAAATGATTAACATATTAATTTAATATTATTATTTTGTTAGCTAATTATATTAATAATTACTAAAAGTATATCATCGTGTGATCAACTATAATATGATCGCATAGCTTTATTGTTATATGAAAGACAAGCCATGCACAATCAATATCATTTACATTGGAAAAAAAATAAGTGAACAATTTCAACATAAAGATGTCCCCAATAATTTAAAGCCCAAATATAATATCGAAAGAGAATATAAGTACCAAACAATTTATTCTCAAAGAATTACCAATTTCTTGTCTTTGAGGGTCTAAAGTGTCAAACTACTAATTTCTCGAAGGTTAAAACTGCCCAAATACTTTCTTCAAGGCAATGCAAAATCCAAATTTTCATAAAGAATTAAAGGATAATAGCACCTCCAAAAACCCCACCAAGAAAGCAACAAATATTTCACTTCAAAACCCTCAAATTTCCACGACACTATTTCTAAATAAAATAAAAAAAACCTTCCTCATTATGGATGATAGATAACACATTAATTATTTATTACATACTCCTTTTGTTTTTCATAAATTATTCAGCCGTCAAATTATATATATTAAGAAAATAAAGAAATTATCCCATGAACTTGCATTTCGATTGGTTAAAATTTAATGATTTGAAACAAGAAATAAAGAAATTTATCTTTAAATCTTATCAATACCATGATAAATGCATTGCTCACACATAAATAATTATAAAATACTAAAAGTATTAAATAAGAAAAATATAAAATAAAAAATATTATAATTTTACTCTTAAATTACAAACTATAATCCTTATTTTTAAAAAAATGAGAATATTACATGTTATTTAATAACAGAGGAAGTATAAATGATGATCGCAATTTCCCAAAATCCCCACGTAAGGAAGCAAGAAATCTCTTCCTTCCTTGAGAGTTATTTCACAAGAAACTCAATAACACATCATATACTCTTCCTCTCTCCCTCCTTTCTTTAATTTCTGACAAAGAATGCTTCCTCAATTCTGCCTTCTCTTGTTTTGCATCTTCTTCCTCTCTCTCTCTCCACTTATCTCATCCCACAATCTCTCTCTCCCCCATCAACACCCTGACCCTGAAGCTGTTGTCCAGCATGTACAAAGGTATATACAATTATATACACGTTGTGTGCATTGATGGAAAGGCATTGAGCACAGATTCCCCCACCTGGGTTCTGCTCAAAATTGAAACTTTTTATCCGGGCTTTGATCTTCTGGAGTTTTTAGGAGCTGGGTTTTGCTTAATTTGATGGGATTTTGCTTTTAGCATTCAGTTCAAGAACTCTGCACATGGGACTTGCTGCTGTCTCTCAACATTCATGTCCCTGTTTGTGTGTGTTTTGTGTTGTTTTTCGGTTCTTTTTGTTATTCACATTGTTCATGAAATTGTTAACTGTGTTCTATAATTTGATTTTGATAATTGTATATCTATATTTGGAATTTGCCCCAGTTTTGGATTTCTGACGTTGCCCTTTTATCTATCATGTGTTCTTCCCCTGTTTTGTCGTGTGTGTGTGTGTGTTTTCTGACATTAAATGTCTCACGTGGGTCTTGTCTAGCTGCTTATTATCTTTGGTTTTTATTACTTTTATTCATTTCTTGCAATACACAAATTTTATCATTTCAAGCTATGAAATCTTGAACTTTTTAAGCCTTATTTTGAAGTTTCCAAAGAAGAAGAAAGAAAAAGCATATTTCTTCAACCTTTGCTATTCTTTTTCCATTGCAGGAGTGTTAATGCCTCATTTTCAAGAAGGCACGAGCTCCTCTCCGCCCCATTCCCTACCGGCATTGCCCAATGCCTAACCGGAAATCCCATCGACGACTGCTGGCGCTGCGACCCCAATTGGGGCGCCAACCGCCAGCTCCTAGCCGACTGCGCCATTGGTTTCGGCCGTGGCGCATTGGGCGGGAGAGGAGGCCGATACTACGTGGTAACGGACTCCTCCGACCATGACGCCGCGAACCCCACCCCGGGCACCCTTCGCCACGCGGTCATCCAAGACGAGCCCCTCTGGATCATCTTCCAGTCGAGCATGGTGATCAAGCTCAAGCATGAACTCATCTTCAACAGCTACAAGACCGTGGATGGCCGTGGAGCCAACGTGCACATCACCGGGAACGGATGCATCACCCTCCAGTATGTGAGCAATGTGATCATCCACAATGTGCACATCTACAACTGCGTGCCATCGGGGAACACGGTTGTGAGGTCGAGCCCCTCACATGCCGGCTGGAGGGGGAGGTCAGATGGGGATGGGATATCGATCTTTTCATCGAGGAACATTTGGATTGATCATTGTGCCTTGTCACATTGCACGGATGGCTTGATTGATGCCATCATGGGATCAACTGCCATCACCATTTCTAATAGCTACTTCTCACACCATGATGAGGTTATGCTTCTTGGCCACAATGACAATCACTTGGCCGATTCAGGGATGCAGGTCAGAGAGAGGCTTTCATGAATCTCTCTCGTAGATCTTTCATGCTCGTTGTGTTTGTCGTTCTAATAGTGTTTGTCATGGTGATTTAGGTGACTATAGCGTTCAATCACTTTGGGGAGAAGCTCGTGCAGAGGATGCCGAGGTGCAGGAGGGGATATATCCATGTCGTGAACAATGATTTCACGGAATGGCAAATGTATGCAATCGGAGGAGTGCTAGTCCCACCATTAACAGCCAAGGAAATCGGTATGTGGCACCGGCTGATCCTAATGCTAAGGAGGTAACAATCTCAATCCATTTTTGCAAATTTGAGGAAAAAATGATCAAACTGATGACACAAGTTATGTGTTGAAGCTTTTTGACTTGTGTGTCCTCGACCAATCCTTCGTTCGTCTTATTTTTGCCGTTGTTGAGTGTGCCTGAGGCCAAGGGGGTCGGGATTATGAGCTCTCTAGGGAAAATTGATGGTGAGATGAGCTATTCACTAAAGTGAGGACCAACAATATATACTTTGATACTCTATGCTTTTTCTTCGACTTGCAATATATGAGATTTCTTGAGTTGTTTTGTTAGGACCATTTCATTAGGAAAAGCTTTTTGCAAGTGTCACCATCACCATGTAATTTTAATCAATGTGCTGAGCAAGTTTTGCTGAACTTCGAAAATCTGTGGGATAGGTGACAAAGCGGGTAGACACGGACGAGGAGGAGTGGGCCGGGTGGAACTGGAGGACGGATGGGGATTTATTGGTAAATGGCGCGTTCTTCGTCCCATCCGGTGCAGGGCTCAACATGGTGTATGCAAAGGCGACGAGCGTCGAGGCCAAGTCCGCTGCCCTCATTGACCAACTGACCATGAATGCTGGTGTTATTGGTGGCCAAAGGTACACACCAACGCACACTCTTCGTTTTTTAGATTCATTCAACCATTATATGATTATTGTGACAAGGGGTCAATGCTAGTGATGTTTCTAACATGTGCATTAGGGTTGAACCTAAGTCATAATGTGTCAAGGGCATTTTCGTCCTTTCACCATCATAGGTTGACCTCTTTTTGTGTTTGGTTAGGGGGCTTTTAGGATGCTTGTGTGCCACTAGGTAGCTTTTGTAGCCACCTTTTTCACCATGAAGGCGCTCCTCAGATTAATTGACAAATTCGCCCTCCATTCACGCACAAAAAACACACACTCGATACGTTGCGTTTCACTTAGACCAAAAATGGCTCCACGATTTCTATACATAACCATTCACTCTGTACCATCACTCCATCCACTACGGGTGCTTATTGAATTCTTCAAATTCAATAACCGATATCGAACCAATCGGTTAATCGGTTATCCAATTAATTGATTGGTTAGTCGGTTTAATTATTGGAGAACCGAAATTATCCAAATTAAATTTCTTGATTTACCTATTTGGCTAATTAAATTAATTTTTAATTTAATAATAATAATAATAATAATTAATAATTATTATAGTTTCGATTATTCGGGTATATATATTCGGTTATAGGTATACGTGATAACCGAAATTAATCTTAAACCATTAACCGATATCGATCTAATAACCAAATTAATCGGTTATTGGATACCGATAACCGATCGGTATCGATTCGATAATAACCGATATTCAATATCCGTTTCATCACCCCAACCATCCACGAACACTAGCCCCCGATTCTCTCAAAAGCATATATAAAAAGGATGGTACATTAGTCCACGTCACGATGCCCTTCTTTAAGAATCTACATGACCAAAAGGGCCTTATGGTTTTAAGATGTCATTTAGGGTTGTTCTTCTTTTAGCAAATTTTATCAAAGTAACCTATCTATAAAGTGTATAGAGCTGTTGGTATATCCACAATGAGGGCACATACTTTTTTTTCTCTTTATTTTGGTAAGGATAAATATCAATTAATGTCACAACGTTTTGCGATTTTTCATTTAATATCCCAACATAATCATATTGTTATTTTGGTCC
Source organism: Salvia rosmarinus (assembly GCA_036937905.1). Taxonomy (NCBI): domain Eukaryota; kingdom Viridiplantae; phylum Streptophyta; class Magnoliopsida; order Lamiales; family Lamiaceae; genus Salvia; species Salvia rosmarinus. The sequence continues at coordinate 5,195,731 of CM072820.1, read as the reverse complement.
CTAACGTTTCAGAAAATTTCACTTAATATCCCGTCGATTAATTTCGACGATAAACGCCACGTGGTCGTCGAATTTCGTTGACTTCATGTTATTAAAATTAAATAAAAAGATGCAAAACTCCTCCAAACGACGTAGTTCCATTTCTTCCCCACGCCAATAGAACGAGTGGTCTTGGAGGAGTTTTTTCATGTTTTTATTTCATTTTTGTAATGACATGAGTCCAGCATGGAATTCTGGCAATCACGTAAGCGTTTGTACATCGAAAATTGATCGACGAGACATTAAGTGAAATTTTCTGGAATGTTAGGTACCAAAATAACAATATACTTATGTTGAGACATTAAATGAAAAAACGTAAAACATTGGAACATAAACTAATATTTATACTTTTGGTAACTTATACTTTCTATATTCGGAATATTAGACCCTATACTTTCTATAGATCTGACGTGTATATCATTCATTTTCTTCACATTTAGTTTTTTTTTTTTTTTTTTATTGAATGTAATTTCGAAATTAATTTCATAAAGTGTAGCAGATATCCTCCATTCTTCTTCTCTCTCTCTCCTCTCTTTAGTTTTGGATAATGTAGGGCCATTCCATCTTTCTGTGTGGGTATTTTTTGTGTGGATTGAGGTAAATATACTTATATTCTATGCCTCATGCATTCCAGCCAATAGTGGGCTCCTTTTAGTTGGACATTTTCGGTTGTGGGCCCGGCCCAATATTTGACTCTTTTCTTGGGCCCACTTCCATACCGGTTTTGTTCCATAGATATTTATTTGGGTCGCCATTATTCTTGGTGACGGAATGACCATTTTGCCCCTCTTATCTTTCTCCTCTACTCTTCACATTGTACGCTTTGGGGTAACCCGAAGATGTAGGCGTTTCTTGACCCAGTGGTAGAGTGGTTAACGCTCGAGCTAAAAGCTCCTTGTCAGTCCACCGTGATGTAGCCTTTAAAATTTCGTATTAAATTACCAAAAAAAAAAAGAAGATGTAGGCGTTTCATGTACAATGACCGTATTACCCCTCTCCTTTTGGTTATTTGGATTCATATTCTAGCAAAATAAACCTACATCCAATCTAAAATCATCCATTGTACTTGTCTTTCAGCCTCAAATTGTGTCTTATCTCGTCTTCTGTTTCACTAATACTGAAAAATGTATTTCCTAATAATATTACCAATATACACAGTATATTTTGTTCGCGTTATAGATAATTTGATAATATCAGCCTGTCAGGACCTGTCAATGGTCGAGCTTATCCTACTCTTCTTGTGGCCTCTCTTTATTTAAAATGCTTTACTACTAAACAATGATCTCACAATCTAAACATGTGCGTGTTATTTAATGCCTTTGGGTCCAAGAATTATGACATAGTAACATTGAACCTAAAGTCCACATCCAACCACATGTCAAAACACAAAAAATATCACTACACTTATATTATGATTCTCAAATGACGCGAGATGTTATATTTGACATAGTGTGAGACATTTACTTTGTCATTATTAATTATACACATAAATATTTGGGGTCCGATTCTAACTAACCACTTTTATTAAAAATATATACCAACCATAATCTTTTCCAAATTTTCCTACACTCTATACCCATTATATTAAAATAAAACTAATTTTCTTATTTTCGGTCGACCGGAGAGAATGCTTTCTCGACCGGAAACATACATTAGTCGACCAGAAACAAGAAAATGTGTGGATAAATTGAAAAAATAGACTAATTTTTTTGTTTCCGATCGATTAATGTCTGTTTACGATCGAGAAAATCTTCTCTTCGATTGACCGAAAATAGACGTTAGTCGATCGGAAACAAGGAAATGTGTGGATAAATTGAAAAAATAGATTAATTTCCTTGTTTTCGATCGAGAAAGTCTTCTCTCCGATCGATCGGAAACAGACATTAGTTGACCAAAAATAAGAAAATTAGTCTATTTTTTCAAATTGGTCATGTAGTGTAGTAAATTAAAAGATTGGATATGAAGAGTATACACTTTTGAAAAAGTGTGTAGTTGTATATAATTAGTCTAAATATTTCACTATACAAACATATACATCGAATATAGCATCTCGAATCTTCTTGAAATTTGATGACAAAAAGTCTACATAATAAATTGAAATATTTGATTGATGACGTGAAAGAGAAGTTGTCAATTGAACTATGTTCCACATGCTATTTCCCATTATGTGGATCCCAATTTTTATTTTATTTTTTTTTGGGGGGGGGGTCCTTTTTTTCTATTTTAATCGTCATTTCAATTCCTAATGTCTATTTCGAATAGCTACCTATTTCTGCATGTGAGTAATCAAATTACTAGGAGGACCCATAATTAATATAAACAATTGCACTTTTTTTGATGGAAATGTGACTAATATTGTGATATTGAGATGTTATATTTGATAGACTATATTGAGTGGAAGGACAGTGATAAGTATGTAATTTTAAAATATGTAGGAATTTTTTATGTTCTTTTATTAACACAAAGAGTGATGTTACTGCAGGATGATTTTATATAAGGGGTTGTTTACTTTATATAGTTAGGCTGGATAGATAAAATAAATATAGCTTAATTCAATGTTTACGTTTTTTAAATATAACATTGTGAAAAATATTTTTTTGGTCAAATTAATACATAAATTTAAAGACCGTGTCAAGGTGTACTCGAATCCGAGACCTTTGACCTCAGGTATTAACCACTCTACAACTAGGTCAATACATGCACATTATGAACAAATTTTTATTTATAGGATTAATGGAGGATTAGAACTGGAATAATAATTCTCTTTTTATTTGAAAGATTTCTCTAACCGTACTTATATTTTCTTTGAGTCTGAATTTTATGTGAAACAAAACCCTCAGTCAAAAAATAAATATTCAAGAAACTTCTTATTATTAATATCCTTGATATGCTAAGATGAGACATTTATTTAATTATGCATACAATTTACAAACATAAATATGAGTATGACTGACAATCTAATAGCTACCATATAAGATTGCATGTCCCTCCTTTGTATAAATGACATGTATATTTTAATATAGACAATTTGGACACCTATGCATATTCGTCCCTTTATTGTTGGCTCGTTTTTCTTTTTGGGTTGTCTCGTTAAAAAGTATCTCGAATTTCATGTTATACATTATTTTACACACAAAACATAACTCTCCTCAATCTATGTGCAAAAAGAAACGTGTCAATAATACCGGGACGGAGAGAGTATTATTTATTCTTAACATTTTGATTTTTGAGATAGCGAAATGTTTTGAATTTGATTAAGTCTGGTGTATTGTAGGGACAACGGTTTTAGCATATCATATGGAGGAGGGGGCAGGGCTACCGGCGCAACCAATAACGGCGGGGGCGGGCCCGATGGCGGCAGCAGCGGCTATGACGATGGCGACAACTATGGTATGATGTTTGGGAGCGGCGCGCCACCAACTCAATTATCTCGGCCACCCACCACTATCTTGTTGTCTCTTACAATTATTTTAATTTTGTATACCATCACCAACTGTGGTGGTTCACGCTCATTATAGCTATAGAAATATTGAACACATTTGGCAAATATAGAAAAGGAAAAGAAAAAAAGGGGGGAAATTAATGAAAAAATTTAGAATTCGAATGAAAATATCCCCACTTTGTACATAGAAATTCCACCTACTCTATAATCAATTTTTCTCAAGCGAATATAAATATTGTGATGAGGAAAAGTCGATGGATTTATAAAGAAAGGCAGAAACCAATGATAGAATCTTTTAAATTGCTTTCTATATATTTGGTTATATGTTTTTTGTTCATGATAACCTACAACTGTTATCGTCAATAATTACTAGGTAAATCATATGTTAGTACAAAGATTATATATTTCTTTTATATATGTATTTTTATCAAAGGTACATTTATTTTAGTCCTAATACCTTAGAAATGGTTATTCAAAATAATTCTATAAAAACATAAAAATAAAGCTTGATCTATTCTTTTATTTATTTATTTATTTTAAGTTAAAGGACAAAATAACAAATTTAGCTTCTTCTTTTGTAATTTTAAAATTAATGATACCAATAATAATTTATAAGGTATTAAATAAAATATATATATATAAAAAAAAGAATAATACTTATATGGCCTAAACGTAGTGGTGCTCCTAAACGTAGTGGTGCTCGTGAAAGGTGATCACGGAAGACAACTAGCATACCCTCATTAGCCTTAAGCTGAAAATTTTGTTTTATTGTTATTATTATTATTATTATTGGTGCAAGGTGAATAATTAATTCCAAGCCTATAACATAACTTATTGAAAAATAATTTAAAATAAAATGATTGTAAATATTTATTAGCTTTAAATAGATAGTTTTGGAATCAATTTAATACTATACTTCATCGGTCCCACCCAAGACGATCTGTATTTTTTTTTAGTTGTCTCATCCAAGATGGTCTGTTTCTTTCTTAGAAAATAATTATCTCATCAAAAAATTTGAAACCTATCTACTTTTTATCACTTTAATCACTTTATACAATTCTTCTAAATAACCGTGCCGAAACGAAATATAATATCTTGGGTGTGACCGAGAGAATATTTCTTATAGATTGAATTCTTTTTTTATTAATGCAGGCTATTAAATCAATAGAATTTCTTAATTTGTAGGTAATAATTTCCCCACATCAAAACACCCCCACCATTTGGAAGAGCGAATTAGCTTTTTCTCAAGTAAAACTTTTGTGAATCAAATAAAACTTCTGTGAAGAAAAATGATTAACTATTCTAATAACTACTTTTTGTAAATTATATGAAATTATTTTCAAAATTAATAAATAAAAAATTACTTTAACTAACGTAGCATCCGAAAGGAAAGTAAATATCAAATTGGAATGTCCTGTAAGAAAATGAAAAAATACTGGAGAGTTTACATGACAAATCTCAGATTCTCAATTATACATCAATATTTCTTGTATTGGTTCACAAACACGCGTCAAATGTCCATGAAAAGTATATATGTTTGATCGGAAGAAAATAGTCGGTAAATGCTTTTTGCATGGATAAAGTGAGAACTTTAAGGATAAAATAGAATGCGATAAAGTAGAATGATGTACCAAAATGAAAAGTGAGATACTTTTTATGGACGTCCAAAATAAAAATTATGAAATACTTTTCGTGTAGGAAGGGAGTATCATTTTATGACTTACAACCAAATCTTGATGTAATTGGTCACAGAATGACAATATACAACCAAAATTCTATTAATGTATTGCGATAAATGCTGATTTAGATGGTTGTGGAAACACAGAAAAGATAGGATTTTGAGGGTCATAATAAGATTGTCTATTGAAACATCACTCTCATAGCACAATGGGGAACTATTTACTGTTTCTAGTTCATGAAATACATTCACTTTGGGAAATTAATGCTCTAAAAAGATCTACCTTATCATGTAGAAACGGAATACACATTGGCTTCATTCTCGTATTTCACTTCATCAATACACTACACACATCGTAATTTTACCATGATTCTAAACCATACGGGATCACTATACAATCTAACAGTTAGGAATCATCGACAGATGAATGGCTCGTCTCATGCCACTCACTCGAACACTATCCCGCATCGGGTTGTAACACATTCGAGGCTTACAAACTCACTCGGCCACTATAGCCATCAGTGAACGTATAATGCCGCAATGAAGCAAAAAACATGAAATGCATATGGTAAGGCAAAGTCCTCTACGACGAGCGCATGATCAACTTATGATGAAGTCCCACCGGAGAAAATCAAAATTTAAATTGAGCTGAATTCACTTCATATATATCTATGATCAAATCAGTAAAGAATAGATGAATGATTATTTACAAAGCTCATGAACAGCCTAGACAACAGCCTCATCCTTCGATTTTTTGTTCAACTACTTGTATTTTAGGAGATGGCTGGTGATTGAAAAACTTCCCATCATAAATATTCTATGATGCAAATAGTTGGGCCATTATTAGGATAAAGAAACGAAAAGTAGAAAAGTATAGCAAAAAATTTTGATATGGGAAACACAATTCAGCAGTAGTCGTACCTCCTTTCTTCTGATCTCATCCCTTTCCAGCTCTTATGGAAAGCTTCACTTTCCAAAGTAGCAACCAACCAGCCAGAGAAAGGAATTAGCCGAAATTCTAAATCTCCCAAGCATCTGGTCCACAGAGCTTTGCCAAATCCAAAAGCCATCAATATTCTTGAAAATATATTTCGAAAGAGATTACTAGATGAGAACCTTGTCATCTCCTTAAGCGACCTCAGCAACTACTACCTCTTCCAGCCTTTTCCAAGTGGTGATGCGTTTCTCTTCCAAATCTCCTGCCATTCCCTCCTTTTCATCATACTGTCTCTGGCACCGTTCATATAGCTCACTGTCCATCTCCACAAACATCCTTCGAACATTGCTGCTCAAGCCGTTAATTGCCTGGTTCCAATGATTTTGTATATTCTTCTCCAATGGATCGAAAATGATTGGTAAAATAACATGTCGATTCTCCGCTATCAAGCCTACTATGTGTTCATTGTTCCACCAAAAAAGAGCTCGTTCAGCTACCTGTGCCATAGAAAGGGGACAATCTAGACAATATAAACCTTACAGAACATTGGAGAGACAGGGGTTTACACGCAAAGGATGCAACATTGCAACTTATCCAATTATATTTCTTTTCCTACAGACAATTTCTGGAAATGCCTATGAAAGTAGTCCACTAAATTATGTCACTGATTAAGATTGAGTAGCTCTTATCTCTATATAATTATAGGAATTTTCACCAATTATTACGTGCATAAGATTTGCAAAGTCAATTCCACCACATTAAGATCCACACTCATACAACCAGACGATATGAGTGGGAAGTTTATAAACCAAAGAACGCAAAGAAGAATTTTAGATCCTCAAGAGGCCGAAATGGGGAACAAATAAATGAAAAACTTTGACATTTACTAGGGAATACAGGTATCACACCCATGATACTAGAGATTAGTGCCGAAGCACTCCCTTAAAAGAAACTGTTCCAGATTTGACAGTCTTGTTTGAGAAAGCAGAGAAACTGATTGAAAAATGTTTGTCCGATATAGTTATGAAACTTAGGAGACTCTGAGAGTATGGAACGCGTAACTCAAAATATAACAGAGTTTCCCTAGTAAATAGAGATCTGAAAAGGGCAAGCGAAAGCACAAAAAAGCTTCTTTACCATCATGTGTCATGCACTTGTTGGTAAAAAACTAAAAATCAAATTTCACATGTGTGGCTATTAAGTTTGGGATATCCAGACATCCTACTAATAAGGTCCATTAACTGAAACAGTTTGAGATATGCACATTCTGCAGTTTTTATCAAGAATGCTGAAAGATTGTAGATTTTAGATATAAGATCAAGGTGGTCTGCACTTAATGTGGCAAATACAGAGGGTTAAGTTCAGGACTTGTAATTCTCATAATACCGTTCTATCTGGAATTCATAATAAGAGAACATATTTCAAGCAACAGATCTTAGCATATGTGAAGAAATAGTAAGCTTCAAATACATAATCTGAATGTGTATTCTGTTCGCATACTCTCCCCCAAAGAGCACACACTAAACCAAAGTTTCAGGCTAAACATTGTATATACCATTATGAGAGGCTCCACAACAACATTGAGAAAGAACGGCAGGATAAGACACCACTTAGGCCAAAACAAAAACAGGGGTAAAAAAAAAAACTTTCTGTACCCACAAGTAGAAATATCAAGCCACTTTCAAAACAAGGTCAAGAAAAGGCATAAATTGTATGAAATATAGACACAATTCTCCTGCCAAATTATTCACAAAACTAATAAGTATGTCTGTGAAAGTGTGTGCGCACGCATGCACATATTTGAAGCTCAATGGCATCAAAGGCCTCGTAGATACCCATACACACAGAAAAAGTATAAGCACATTATAAATTATGGAAGGTGCAAACTAATGGGCGTTATGGAACCTGGAAATGTGGGCTTCTGATGCTTCGTCCTATTTGTTTAAACAAAGGAACCATGCAGCGCTGGAACTCTATAGATTGGGTGACCTCCAAAATTTCTTCTAATTCCCCAAGAAGCAGAACCTCTTTTCCACAGTTTGAGATAGGCCAACACTTCAGCAACCCCTTTATAACGATATCAGCCAACCTGTAATCTTTCTCGACAAATAGTGTCATACAATAGGCCAACTGATAATGGTAGGAAGCAACACATCTAGGTTTGTGTAATGGAATAAGTGCCCGTACAAGAAACAACTTATGCTCTTCTTTCATTGGCACTGCAAATCCATTGATGATACTTGCAAAAATCTCCAATAGCTCATTAACCCCACCGTACCTCTCTGTCTCAAATATAAACCGGTACAAGATATTGTTCATTGCAGTCCTTATATGGGGCCGATGAACCATGAACCTCCCATATATCCGATGAAGAATAGTCTTCAAGTACTCCCTCTCTCTTATGTCCTCACAATCAAACAGATCGAGCAATTTTAACACAAATGAGTGATCAAGGTATCTCTTTGCAATCTTGGTGTCTGTATCAGACGCCACCACATATCTCAAAAGCAACTCATAGACTAGTTGCAAGTGAGGCCATGTTGGCTCCATGTACATGTCATCCTCCTCCGGATCTCCACCTGGTCCACCAGTAGTCTCGTGCGCTGCAGGTGGCAAGCTCCGGAATATATTCAAGGCTATCATCTTGACCAACTCATCTTGCATTATCTCATTCATTTTACACGACCCCGTCTGCATAATATCAATAAGCTCCGCGAGGGTCTGCCTCTTGATCTCCTTCTCTCGTGCAGACTTCATAGTATCCACAAAGTCAAAGAAAAAGCAACACACATGGACCTTCCTGATGAATACCCCATGTTTTTCATTCAATGGGGTATCCTTCAAATTTGGCAACACCTCCACGGTTGTAGGCCTCGGTGGGACGACGGGACCAGCCGTCGGCTGCGGTGTCACGTTCGTCCGTGATACACGATTGACTGTCACATTAGACGGTGGAGGTGCTGATGCTGGAACTGGAACTGGAACTGGTACCTCAATGGATTCCTTTGAGGACTTTTTACCCCTTTTCATTATTTTGTTAAACATCTTGTCTTTTAATTTTTTCCACCCCAAATCACAAATTACAAGCAATATGAGATACAGTATCACAAAACCAGTCCCTAAAACACCAAAAAAACGCTAAATCAACTACTATTTTCTCCCAATTTAGACTCATGTTCTCCCTCTTTTACATTTCCGCATCAATTTCATTTGTATTATCAACATTCCTACATAATCCGAACCAAATCAGTTTGCATACTTCTGCACCTGGAAAATGGCAGACACAAAACAATAACAAGCAAAAAATGGCATTAATAGCGTGAAATTACAGAATATAATAGCACAATGATGACAGTTGCGCAAACATTCGTACATTGTTGGTGTTGCTGTAATAAAAGCACAAAGTAAAAGACAAGTACCTCAAATGAGATTGGGTGAAATTGAGAAAACCAAATGAAAATCTGGGAATGACGCCATGAGAGAGAAAGCAACGTATGCAAGGGCGAGGTGAGAGAGTTGTTTAGAGAGTTGCGATTTGGAGAAACAAAGATCCGGAAAAAAGGTGGGAAGGAGAATAATTTTCCTACAACTAAATTTTGTACTCGAAAAAATAAGGATAATCATCTAATTAAAAAAACTACTATGAATTACTCCTCCGTCCAAATTAATTAGACATTTTGCCAAATGGGTTGTCCCAACCCATTAGACACGCCAAAATAAGCAAAAATTAACCCTTAATCTATTTCATCTCTCTCCACCATGCCTTTTTAGATTCTATCCCTCTCTCTCCATTCTATTTCTCCTACTTTATTAGCATTAAATCTTGTGGGACCAACATCATTAAACCCCTTAATCCATTTTTTCTTAATATTTGTGCAAAAAGTGATGTCTAATTAAATTTGAGACGGAGGAGTATTAAAATTTGAATCTTCAATATTCCCACTATCCCGTTATTATTGATTCGTTATCATTTTTGGACTATTCCGCTATTGTTGATCAGCTCCAAAAAAAGAAATAATTTTATACTAAAAGTATCTCGAATTTTATGTCACACACTACTTTATACATAAAATACAATTATCTTTAATCTACGTAAAAAAAAAAAACGAGTCAACCGTACTCTTTAAGGATTTAGAACTCGTTTCTTAACCATTTTTAGTTGGATTCATTTCTTAACCTTCAATATCAATTGTTATTTAAAGTTGGAGAATCAAAATTAATTAAAATAAAGTGTCATCATATTGGAAAGATGATTAACTACATTAATTATTTGCAAATTTATTGGACAATGGAAATGAAAGATCCATTGGACAATTGTGAGTATCTTTTGAAGGAAAAATGACATTGTTGTAAATTTTGCCAACATTTAGCTTTTAATATAATCTATTAATTATATAATTCGATACGAATTTCTATCATGTCATTCATCTACAATCCTACTTGGGAAAATAGGATTTTTGGAATTCTAATTTTCTAAATTCTTAATTTTATACCTTTTTAATTCTAAATTATTAATTCATGGCCGTTACAAAATTTTTATGGGATTTATAATACATATTCATTGAATCCAAAATTTATAGTTAATTAATTGATCCAAATGCTATTATTTCTTGTGAATGAACTAAATGCTATTATTTCTTGTGAATGCTTTTTAGTTTTGTATATATGTCGTCAATTAGCTCGAAATATACATTAAGTTGCACAATTGATTTTTTAGATATATATTTCAAGTAATATTTTAATATTGAGCCATTGCTTTTAATCTTATATTTGTTGCAATAATAACAAATATGGGACAATATCTTTTAATTAATTCTTAATGCAGCTATAAACTCTAATATAATATATTGTTATTGTATTTTACATTGAAATAAAATTAGTACAATAAATAAAAAATTTGGGATAATATCTTTTAATTATTTTCGTGTTTTACAGTGAAAAGAAACTATTAGAATGTTATATTAACAGCCAGTGAAATCATCTAAAAATAAAATTTCGATGGTGGAGAAGTAATAAATAATAGTCACTATATATTACGAATAAAATGTCTGTTTTAAAAAAGTAATTTTATACTATCAATTTAAGAAGGTTTAAAGTTGATTAATAGCTTATATTAACCGTCAATCGTCAATTCAAAAACAAAAATAAAATAAAAAATGAATGATATAACTTGAAAATATTAGTATCTGAATATATGATGAATATATTTGAAATCAAGTCTATATATATATAAAGAAGGATGTCAACATGATTTATTTCATATTTTCTTAATGCAACTATAAAACTCTAATATAATGCAACTATAAAACTCTAATACAATATAATGTTATTGTATTTTACATTGAAATAAAATAAAATAAAGTACAATATCTACGCATTGTTTTATGTTAGAAAAAAATTGGAAAAATTATATGCTTACTGATTAAAATAAATAAATTTTAGCATTTAGTTCATTCGCAAGAAATAATAGCATTTGGATCAATTATTAATTCATGGCCATTACAAAATTTCAATCCTCTTTATAATACATATTCATTGAATCCAAAATTTATAGTTAATTAATTGATCCAGATGTTATTATTTCTTGTGAATGAACTAAATGCTATTATTTCTTGTTAATGCTTTTTAGTTTTGTATATATGTCATCAATTAGCTCGAAATATACATTAAGTTGCACAATTGATTTTTTAGATATATATTCAAGTAATATTTTAATATTGAGCCATTGCTTTTAATCTTATATTTGTTGCAATAATAACAAATCTGGGATAATATCTTTTAATTAATTCTTAATGCAACTATAAACTCTAATATAATATATTGTTATTGTATTTTACATTGAAATAAAATAAAGTACAATAAATAAAAAATTCGGGATAATATCTTTTAATTGTTTTCGTGTTTTACAATGAAAGGAAACTGTTAGAATGTTATATTAACAGCCAATGAAATCATCTAAAAATAAAATTTCGATGGTGGAGAAGTAACAAATAATAGTCACTACATATTACGAATAAAATGTCTATTTTAAAAAAGTAATTTTATACTGTCAATTTAAGAAGGTTTAAAGTTGATTAATAGCTTATATTAATAGACAATCGTCAACTCAAAAAAAAAAATAAAAAAAAAAAATGATTGATATAACTTGAAAATATTAGTATCTGAATATATGATGAATATATTTGAAATCAAGTCTATATATATATAAAGAAGTATGTCAAATTGTTCAATAGATTATTTATATACTGTTTGATATAATGTACATGATTTATTTCATATTTTCTTAATGCAACTATAAAAGTCTAATACAATAAAACTCTAATATAATGCAACTATAAAACTCTAATACAATATAATGTTACAATAAAGTTATGCGGCCACATTATGGCTGACCACACACCCTTTTCCCACCTATTCTGAAAAATATTAAATTATTAAATTTAAATTTAAATGATTTTTCATTCAATAAAATTGATTATGGCCAGCCACATTATGGTAGAATAAGCATCACTGTTATTGTATTTTACATTGAAATAAAATAAAATAAAGTACAATATCTACGCATTGTTTTATGAAAAATTATATGCTTACTAATTAAAATAAATAAATTTTAGATCATATTCTATTTTTTGAGCTCGAATTATTTTCACGTTTTGCGGTGAAAATAAACTATTCAAATGTTATATTAACAGCCAGTGAATTTTTCTAAAAAATAAAACTTCGATGGTGGAGAAGTGATAAATAACAGTCATTATATATTACGAATAAAATGTCTGTTTAAGAAAGTTATTTTATATTATCAATTTAAGAAGGTTAAAGTTGTTATTAATCGTCAATCGTCAACTCAAAAAAAAAAAAATAAAAAAAAATGGTTGATATAACTTGAAAATATTAGATTATGAATATATGTTGAATAGTTCAAAATCAAGTTTATATATAAATAAGTATTTCAAATTGTTAAATCGACTATTTGTATGTTGTTTGATAAACTGTATATGATTTATTTTAATTTTTTAAAATTAACCTCACAAGTATTATAAGTCTTTGCATTTTCAATTTAAAATGCGTAAAATGATTCTGGTGCATAACTATTCATGTTTACTTAGTAACATACAGTTTTTATTGAAATAAATAATCAATTATTCTAACAACTTATATTTTAGTATTTGATAATATATAAACATAACTATTATAATATTTGAGGTTTTGTTGAAGCATATAATCAATTAATGTAATAATTTATATTTATAAATTTAACGTGTTCAGGTAATTAGTGACTAAAACTATATGGATCTAGGAGGCGAGAACGAGTAGCAAATTCATTTTTAATCGGATTTAGGATAAGTATGGGTGTATGAATTAAAAATGGGTCTGAATATTAACCAACAAGCATGTGTACTTTTTTAATCTTTTATTATATATACTATTTATTATAAATTTTATTATACGTCAGTATACGAGTTTGAGACCATAATGAATAGAAAAATCATTTGGAGTCGGGGTTTTGACAGGCCGAGTACGTATGTTTAGACTGGTACAACTAGCTGAACCTTCGCCTCATTATTTCAGTCCATCTCATTGCTCCACTACGATCAACAATTTTCGATGCCTGGACTTCACTCATCGTTTTCGCTCCATTGCCGTGCTTCGTTGTGGTCAACAACCCAGGAGAACTGAACCCTAACCAAATATTAAGTTATTTTAAATTTCAACTTATAAATTACAACGTAAAGTGGTTCTTTGTCGAAACTCAAAATAATGCAATTTATATATCAAATCAAGACATATTGCTTTAATATAAAAACTTTTTGTTTGGCTATGGCTATAACAAAAGACGTGAGCAATTTATTTCTGACACAAGACTTTACTTATCGAAACTTGTGTTCGATCATGATTAATTGTATATTTCAATCTCCCGAATCACTAACAAAAAATGTCTGAAAAGTTTAATTTGTAACGACGATTATTAGGCACATGATGCAATAACTAATATGGTGCACAATAAAATTTTGGATAGATTGTTATGTGATTGAAAACTTAATTTTTCATATTTTAGAGAAATATTTAATTTACATTTGTCTTCATTTTTTATATTTAGAATATTAATTTATTATTATCTTTTTAAGATCAACTTAATTTAATTTTTATTGATTTATTGCAAATAAATGAAGTAAAAAAAAATCGAACAAACATACTTCTTGACATATTTTTTTTAATTATAATCTTACATGTACTCTAACACTTCTTCCAATGAATTATCGAAATACTATCATTTCAAAATAAAATACTGACTTTAAAAAAAATATAAGTAATATTGACTTATTTTTAAAATTTATACTTATAAATTAAAACATAATCGATTCCCCGTCGAATTTCGACGGGTTGCATACTAGTATAAATATAAATGAGAGATGACAATTTTTGTTTTTTTTAGGGGGATTAGAGAGATGGACAATTTTAATTCTGAATTGAACATTTTATTTTATTTTATTTTACAAGTCCTAGATATTTTATTTTTATATTAACTGCCAACGGAAATGTATAAATAATTACAGAATTTTATCTCCAACGTTACTGAAGACTGATAGCGATCTGCCATCCACCACCACCGCGAAATGGCGGCGATAGCGGTGGCAGCCACCGCGTTCTCAACCCTCTATCGCTCTAGGACCTCCATCATCCTCCCCCGCCGCCACCTCCGATCAGTGATAACCTCCTCACTCTCCTCCGCCACCATCGAATTCAACATCAAATTCGCCCCGCCCAAACCCAAACCGCAATTGCAGAAACCCTCGCCGCCAGATTCAGCCTCCGCAGACCCGGTCTACATCCCATGGATTGTCAGTGACGAGAGTGGCAATGTCACCCTCCAGACGATGCCATCGGAGCGTTTCCTCAGGGCCATCGCAAATGAAAGCACGCAGAAAAAGAAGAAAGATGTCAAAAATATCGTTAGTAAAGCCAAGGCCGGGACTCCCACGGCTGAGCCGAAATACTCGAAGGCGGCTCGGAGGTTTTACAATGAGCGATTCCGGGAGCCTCCGCAGCGGCTCGCGAAAGTGCTGGCGGCTGCAGGAGGTAAATACTAGTCTAAATTTATATTTTTTGAATACCTTAATTCCGGAAGTAATTTAATTGAATCCATAGTTGGATGGAAGAGCTACAAGTGCTTAATATGCAGGATTTGTTGAGATAATTACACATTTCTGGCTACTCGGTCGAATAATCTATCAGAGACAACGTAGTATAATCTGCTTGAAACCTCAAATGGAAAGTTGTGAATCAAATTGGTTAGTGTATTGGGTGTAGTGATGTTTAGTTTAATGTGTAGATATGACTTGGGTTCATTGACAGTGGCATCTAGGAGAAGTTGCGAGGAGCTGATTTTTCAAGGGAAGGTGACCGTCAATGGCTCCGTATGCAACACACCCCAGGTTGTCATATAGTCGTTTTAGGTGTCATTGATGCAATGGTATCTGGTATATATCGTGGGACTTTGTGACTGTCATATTTATGTTTTTTGGTTCTTTGGTAATTGGGGCAGACCAGAGTAGATCCTGCTCAAGATATTATTTATGTTAATGGAAGTCGTTTGGCAAAGAAGCTTCCTCCTAAGGTTTATCTTGCCCTGAACAAGCCAAAAGGGTTTGTCAAACTCAACTCTCTCTCTAATTATCTTGACAACTAAGTGGCCCTAATATTTACCTGAACTGGAGTTGATACAGAAGTTCAAATATCGCAGATATATATGCTCAGCAGGAGAGAAAGAAATGAAGTCTGCACTCTCTCTGTTTGATGATTTTATGATGACTTGGGTACAAGGACTACTAAAAGCAGATCATGATCCTGTGCTTGTCTATTTATCTAAGAAGTGTACTTCCAATTTTATTGGTGGCAGATACATCGCAACTATTAATGGTTTGGTCAGTAAGCGGCAATTGCTTGCCATTAGTGAGGGAACAGTTGTAGAAGGTCCATTGTATCCCTGATCTGGTGGAGTTGCTACCACGACAGCCAGATATTTTGAGAGCTCGGCTCCGCATTGTGGTACTGCTGTAACTTATGCCTTCATCTTGTTTTTCTTCAGTTTCTTATAGTTGAACTTCGTGTTTATTGTTGGCTGCCAAGGTGGCCTCTTTGTAGATATTTTAATCTTATTAAATGTGATATGCCAAAATCCTTTTGCTTTTTTTAAAGAGACAACAAGTCTGATGGATGGAATTTTCATTCTTATTAGATAGTATTGTAATCTGATAGATGTTTCATTTAACAATTATGTGATACTGTTCGAATCTGTACATTTAAATGGTTACCCATTGGCTTCCTGAGCTGAATGAGTTAGATGTCTGTCGTAATTTCCTGCTAAAATTTTCCTCCTTTCTTGACCTAAAAATGCTGCCCAACTGAGGATTTCTTAAAAAACTGAGGAAGAAAACTAATAAAATAAGAAACTCATGTATTAGGTTGTAGCAATCTTGTAAATGTACTAATAGAAATAATAGAATTTGGTTTGTGTTGTCTTTGAGGTCCATCTGATAGTAATGACCTTTTTGGTTATATGATTATAGACTAGCTTCTATGTCTGATCTTTCTTTATACTCTTATCCGTGCATGGATTTTTTAGACATTGTGACTGGACGCTGGCTTGAAATCTTTGGGCTTGAAAGTAGTAAAGTTGCTCATGTTAACTGAATAGGGATTTGTGCATTGTATAAGTTCTCTAATATTTTGACTATCAGGTTCGCATTGCATCAAGAAGAATATAACACCACATTGTTTCCTTGGCAGGTTCACGAAGGAAGAAATCATGAAGTGAGAGAACTTGTAAAAAATGCTGAACTTCAGGTACTGTGGGGATTGCAACATGCCTTTAGCATATGATCATTACCTCTAATTGATTCATCGACTAATGTTTCTAACAATACCTGATGATAAACATGAGGAGCTACAATAGAGGCAAAGCAAATATCTCACAAAACCTATCTCTTCAGAAACTCGAAAGAAACATCATGACAATGTTTCTTTCGTTCCTACAATTATTCTCCGAGAAAGCCATGGATAAAGGGTGTCATGATCAAGGTTTAAAAGCCATACTTTGTCCTCTTTAGGACAAGTTGAAGGACATTGTTCTGATCTTCATCTAAACCGACCTTTTTGAAGTTAACATTTTGCCAAGAAGTCCCAAATCATGTGCATCTTATATTTTCCTCTTCGGTTATGAATCTGTATTCTAAATATTGACTGCTCTGACTTCCCAATAAACCAGTCGTGTTTAATGCCTTCCTTCTTTCATCTGTGCTTGTTTCAGCTTCATTCCCTGAAGCGTGTGCGTATAGGCGGTTTCAGGCTTCCGTCTGATCTTGGGTAAGTTTTTCAAATGCTTTCCAATTTGGAACTTGTTGATCTCTTTGGCATCACGAGTTTTGCTGAATCAGACAGTGGATTTTGATATTTCCAAAATGACCTCGAAAAATGTATGAAGAATTCTTAACTGAACAACCGTATTCTAAGCAGAAAAAAAGTACTCCCTTCGTCCCGGTATTATTGATTTATTTCTTTTTGCACGTAGATTAAAGAAAATTGTGTTTTATGTGTAAAGTAATGTGTGGTACGAAATTTGAAATACTTTTTAGTATAAAATTGTTTTCTTTTTTAGAACGGACCAACAATAACGAGACAACCCAAAAAGAAAAACGAGCCAACAATAATGGGATGAAGAGAGTAGTTTTTTTCTTGACACTGTCGGACCATTGGCTGTTATTCTTATTCCTTAACAGTGGTTTGTATTCACATTTTGCATCAGAATTTGAAACTGGCTATCAATTTAAGTGACATATATCAATCTTTAATTATATTCTTGAAACATGCTACTAAAGTTCCCTTTTAATGATCTGTTTACATGTTACTGTGTCATCTTAGACAGACTGGGCAAGCATCAAGAACTCAGCGCGGCCAGTCTGAGAGCACTTGGCTGGAAGAGCTAAAGACATTGCTCACAAATGGTGATCCTATATCATATGAAGGTGCAAATCCGAATCCCAGACATTATCACACGCATCAAGAACTGTATATTGCACTGAAAAAACAGATTTTACAACTCAAGCGCAAAAATAAACATTCTCCAAAAATTGGCAGAGAAATCCATTCCCATTCTCGTTCTCGTTCCAAAATCTCAATCTTCATCGTCACTCTCATCGCTGAAATAACCCTTCGTCTTCTCTCTCCTCTCCTTTCTCTCTCCTCCCTTCCCCTCCACCTTCAGCAGCCTCTCCTCCGCCGCCCCTTCTCCATCCACCACGGATGCCCAGTTGTCCATCTCCAGCTCACCCTCCCCTTCCTCCTCATCCTCCCCTTCAAAATCCCTCCCCTACTCTCCCTCCGATCCGGCCGACGCCTCGTCGCCCCTTCTTCGGCGGCGGCGGCCGCTCCCTCGGCCCCAAAAAGTTCCGCGGGCACTCATACGACAAGTGCCCCTCCTCGCCGCACTCGTAGCACCTGCTCTTGTCCTTGTAGACCTTCTTCTTAATGAACTCCGTCGCGCGGCCATTGTCTGCCGCGATCGAGGCGCGTAGGGTCCGGCCGTTGAGGATCTTCCCATCCATCTCCTTGGCCGCCCTGGCGGCGTCATCGCGGCGGACGAAGAGGACGAACGCCACGCCCTTGCTCTGGCGCGTGGCGCGGTCCTTGAGCACCGTGACCTTGGCGAGCTTGCCGAAGGTGGAGAAGATCGTGTGGAGGTCGGAGTTGGTGAGGTTGTAGTCGATATTGCTGACATACACCGTCGATTTCGACGGAGCCAGGCCGCCGCTTCCCCTGCCGCGCGAGGATTTGGATGCGGCTGCGGATGGCGTCGCAGTTGAGGAGTAGCGATAGAAGAAGGTATCGTCCTCTTCGTCGTCGCTCTGGTTTCTCTTGCGAGACATTTTTTCTTTTTCGTTTTCCTTTTTTCGGGGGCAAATTCTTATTTTGCCAATAATTTATCAACTATGAATTTCCACCTAAAGTCGCATTGGTAAACTAATCTGTTAAAGTCGCTGAAGCTGCTCTGTTCTTCCTTTTTTACATTCTTTCTTTTTAGTTAATTAATTACTTCTTCAAAGAAAATAAAAGGTAAACAAGTATAAATTTCTGATTAATTCTGAGTTGTCCATTAACTTTTAGATTATTTTATCCAAAATTAGTGGTTTGGTAGACTGTTGTTAATATTATTGATGCTCTGTTATTGAGTTTATACAAATGAATTGAATTGTTAAGATTTAAAAGTTGCTATTATAGGTGAAACTTATCTCAAGTTTGTGAATTAGTTTAGATTTTTTTTATGAAACTTTATTTTCTAAAGCACATTATTTGTATTGTATTTTCTTGAACTTTTTTCTTATTATATTTCCTTTGTCCCTCAATTTCATTCTTAATTTTTCTTTTTGAGATGTCCCCCAATTTTCTTCCTATCTATTTATGGTAACTATCTTCCTAATTTTACCTTCAATAATATTCTCTATTTACACATTTTACCATTCATGATCCATTATTATTTCTTTTTTTTTAATCCTCAACAATTTACTTTGTCCCTCAATTTCCTTCTTATTTTTTTTCTTTTTGGGATGTCCCCCAATTTCTTTCCTATCTATTTATTGTAACTATCTTCCTAATTTTACCTTCAATAATATTCTCTATTTACACATTTTACCATTCATGATCCATCATTATTTTTTTTTTTTTATCCTCAACAATTTATTTATTTATACCTTTTACTACCTATGGTTTACTACTAATTAATTTAATATTATACTATTATGTGACATTTACTCCACTTATAATATATTTAACAATTTTTATTAAAACATGTACCGAAGATTCCTATGACTATATTTGGGGTATGGAGTGAGTACTTAACAACTTGTTAACGAGCTTCACGTTCACTCATAACTTTGAAGAACGATGACAAAATACATCCATGCCAATTCAAACATAAATAATTGTAGAAAATAACAAAATATTTATCGAATTTATGATAATAATTATAATAATACTTCTAAGTTTTTGCAACTATAGCATACTTAACCTTTTCATATAAGACAAATTTTGATACAAAAAACTGAAAATACTATAAAAAAGAAATTAAAGACTAGTGTTGTAATTGTATCGCTTACAAAATGATTTGAAATTGTTAAGAAAAACAAAAGAACGAATTCTTTCCAACAATCAACCCATTTGAAATATGATAAAAAAAAATTAACGCACTCAACATAAATATTTAAATGGTTTGATAAAAAAAAACAAAAAAAAACTATGATGCCATCAAATTAAGATTCTATAAACAATCAAACAAGATACATTATTCGAATGGGGCATCACTAAATGTTACATATCTAATTCCGCAACCCTCGCTTCCTTACATACAATATAGCTCTAGCTCAATCATATACCAACTTACAAGTACATCAAAACTTCATGAAATCCAAATAGTTCAAAAAGAAAAGTAAAGCTCGACGCGATCTCGATCTTCGACAACCCTACTATATAGACTAGACCAACGAGACCGGCTAAGATACAACCGGTCACTTTCCTTATAGGTCGAGCCTGACTACATGCAAACATCGAGAACTCGACTTTGCAACAGCCCCGCTATTTGGACTACACCAACGAGACCGGATAAGATACAGTCCGGTCAATAACCTTATAGGTCGAGCCTGGCACTGTGTAGCGCCACTACCTAAATAACTAGACTTCCCTACATGCTATCACTAGTAGAATCGAAGAACACAAGTACAGCATTAGAATACACGTAGGATTGAGACTGACCTAATGGTACAACAGAGGAACGAGGCTTGCGGTTGTTGGAACATTGTCAGGCGGGAGTGTTATTTTCTGGTCTGCTGTTGCTTTGAATCTGAGATAACGGAGTGAGAGAATGGTTATAGATGCCTGAGCTATTTTTCAATAAGGTTATTCTAATCAAAAAGCCCCTCGTCGTGCCAGATATCAACCAAAAAGTCAACCATTTCCTGCAAAGTGTCGACAAATACATTAACCGATGCATGTTGTACAGAACGGGATCCATACAAGTTGTTGCACGTTGCTGACTAGATCACTACTACATGTATTATAAGGCCGTGGAGCACAAGATCCAGAGCCCAGGTAACTTACAGGTAAAGGGATTGGCTCGGAGAATGGCTCATGAGTCGAGAGCAGATCTTCGTAGGTTGTGGACCAGCTGCAAGAGCATGTCAACAAGATTATCGCAGAGAAATAAGAACTATAAAAGATGGACTGAATTTTAAAGCGTCGTCAACCACCAGAAAGTTATGTAACTAACTTGGCTGTGGAAAACATTCTGCTCGTTTATTGTGGTGCTTTTCTCATTAGCTTAAGCAGAAAATGATCTCATCAGCCATAAAACATTTTTATATTACAGCTCTAAAACATCAAATGCTTTGATTTATCTAATATGGTAAATATGTCTCCACAATTAGCATAATTGAACTGGAAGCAAATGGTATTTTGATAACTCAGTTATGCAATCACAATGTTGGGTACTATGACTATCCTATGTTGGATTTAACCATCACTGGACGAAACTTCCATGAAGCGGAAGCATAATGTCAATGAAGGTTTTCGTTTTAACGAACCTTATGCAATAGGGAGGCCATTGAGGATTGAAGAGTAAAAGGGGATTGAGTGAGCCAAAATAAAATATTGATTGCTTAGATGGTCAATGTTTCTGAGAATCTAAACCCAGAAACTATATCTAGTCGATAAAAATACAAAAAATTTCATTGAGACATACAAATTATATACACAGAACTCATGAGACTGTTGTACTAATGCACATTTCTTGATAGGTATGGAATTTGTGTTTGCAGTTTATTGGATCAAAGGAGGATATTTGACTACCTTATAATTGGATCCTTTATCGTTCTGTCCGGCCTCTGAAGAGCATTTCCAATCCATTTTCTTCTGCTCTCGTCCCATGCAATTGCAGCTGCATACGATATTTAGAAACATTACAAAACCTGCATTTATATTTCTTGAGTTTGGTCTTTGATAGTTCAGAAACCAATTCAACAAAATATTTTCCCATTTGTAATGAAGGATACAATCACTGGCGCCCTTGAAGGTTCTCACCATTGATTACAGCTATATCAAGTTCACTTTTTTGAAGCTCTTTGATAAAGAAAATAGTTTTCTGATAGCTTAATATTCCACCACTTAGTTTATCGATGGCAAAAACAATGAGGAACATTTACCGTGATTAACAAATATAGAAGTGCTCGAATTATTCTCTGCTGGCCTTTTTGGTACATTTGCAGGAGAAGCAGATTTTTCCAAAGGCTTCTTCTCATTGATGTGGGAACCTTTACCATTTATTTCCATCATATCTTTAAGGAATTACCATTCCTCTTCAGTAAGTGACTGAAAGTAGAGATCTTCAATGCCCGTTCAATGTTGTCCAAGTACAACAACTGGATAAAATTAAGCTAGATTTGGTGAGGGAACACCGGTCTGCATAAAATGAAATCATCTCAATAAACACGATGAAAGAAGACGAGTTTGAATCTAGTAAGAATGGGCAGGATAGCAGCATTCAAAATAATAGTAGAGAAGTAACATGAGGAAAACAAAAGCCTGTGTTCAACGAACTTCATAGGGCACATGGGTAATTGATTGAACTGAAACTAGAAGACAATAATTTGAGCAAAAGAAAGTTCTTCATTAAGCATAATATATTGAAAGCATGTGATACATAAAGCTAATACCCACATAAGAAAAGGAAACAAGGAGCTATCCCAAAATCTGACGTAGCTCGCACCAGAGGTTTTGCTTGTGCACTTAACAGAGAGGTGTACTGTGTACAATATAAAGAAAATGAAAGATTGGAAAACCCTCTGGATAAAATTATGCAAATGAATTCAGATTGACATCACGAAAACCTAGCATAGTCTTTCATGACACTTACTGATTCCACTAGTTGTGAAAAAACGGTAAATGAGATCGGGAGTCACTTGCATGACAGTCCTCAGATAGCATGACCTGGACAAAATAACAAGGAAAAATGGGAGCGGACGTCAGTTGAAGTAAAATTGAACAAGGGAACTCTTGGAAGAAAACCTAAATCAGTTCCATCAAGTCAAATTTTGAGCCAAATTCAGGAAGGAGGGGAAAAATGGTTATTTCAACTTTTAAGGATCTAACAAGCAATCTAGCCACCATATCCGTGGCAGAAGAACGTCTCATTTCACTCGTTCCAGAGAGGGATAACATATCAAGCGTAATAAAGGACGCATTTGAACTCTAAAATAACATAAAATGTATGCAGACAGCAAAACCTCCTTCATTTCTTACTTGACCTGGTTGCAACAACAATACACAAGACAACAAAAATGTCACATGCCGAATATACTCATAAGCAAGTCTTCTTGTACCAATATATTGCAACATAAGGAAACTAAATATAAACATTTACCCACTGTCATGCCAAGAAACATTACATATAACTCTAGAAAGAGGGCATAGGATCCAACAGTTTGAAATAATGAAAGTCAAATAACTTTACACAGTCTCCAGGATTTTCTTTCTAACAGAGATCTATAGAAGTCAAATTAAACAAAAATTCAATTATTCGGGTTTTTTTCCTGATAAATGAGAAGTAAACAGAAACCCTTACCAGTTCCCGTGAGATTACATAATGAGACAGCATGGTATGATGCAACATTTTATAATCATGTTTCACAAATAATAACAAAACGAGCTATTCCCCATAGTTCACCTCATTCACATGCTGATGCTACGCAGTAAGAGAAACAGTGGCATATTTTGCAGCCGTATCCCGTTACTCACACTTAGATTCAAGATTACAAGACTTAATAATTGCTTTTCAGGCTTTTCTTTTTTGATCATCCATGAATTAAGCGAGTCCATTCTTCATCACCACACTCCCCCAACCACTAGAGGCCTATAACCCCATATGAACTACTCCCTTCGTCCCACTCAAGACGACCCATTTCTTTTCAGTACGGTTATTTAGGAGAAGGGTATAAAGTGATAAAAAAGTAGGCAAGTTCCATAACTTTTGAAGAGATAATTATTTCCTAAAAATGAAACAGACCATCTTGGATGGGACAACCCAAAAATGAATACAGGTCATCTTGGGTGGGACGGAGGAAGTAATACATATTTGGGGCGATAGATAGCACAATCTTAAGCATGTCCCACAAAATTCTTGAGGCAATTTTTCTTTGGAATGCAGAAACAGAGAGAAATCCTTTTGACATTAGTCCACAATCAAAATGCCCCACAGCCCCTAGCTTCTCCATCAATGACCAAATATAATTTTCTCAATCTCAAAAATCCTCACACATTCACAACTGCATTCAACAAAAAGGGAACTAAATTTTGCATCAGATTACAAAGTAACAATAAAGCAGTATGTTTTAAGTGAAAGTCAGATCACCATTACTTGATACCATCAAAATATTTGATCTGAAAATATAACAAAATCCCAGAAATATTTTCCTCAAATTACAATCTTTTCCCCACCGTCAACGACTACAAGTCTGAAAGATCCACTCTCCCGACAAATACAACCCCAAATTTGCATATTTATAAAGAGGGGGGGAGCAATAAAGAAAACATAAAGAACTAAGGAAACAAACAAGAAACAGAAAACAAAACAAAAAACATATAAATAAATCAAAAAGAAAAGAAAAGATAGAGAGAGAAAAAAGTTTGTACCTTAGTGGGCTTGGGTTCCAAAGCGAGAAGGAGAAAAAAAGAAAGCACTTGTAATGGGAAGAGGGGATATATATAGCAGAGAATATGCAAATGTCGTTTTCGTTGTAGGTGGCATCCCCCTTTCCAGATTCCCCACACTTTCTTGATTTCTTATTTCTCTCTATTTATCTCTCTTCTGTCTCTATCTAGCTGACGTGGAGGACGGACAACTTGCAAGATAAGGTTTTTGATTCGGAGGAAAATTACCTTTTTCATATACCAATTATTAGAGTTGAAAAGTCTACTTATTGTCACAGTATTTAAAAGTAAATTTATAATATATTAATTTCATCTCATTAATTTTGTTTCATTTTCTTTTTTAAACTATCTCATTATTATTAACTCGTTTAAAAAAAATTATATTAAAAAGTATCTCAAATTTCATATCACATACTATTTTATACATAAAATATAACTCTTTTTAATTTATTTATAAAAAAAAGGTATCAACAATATCGAGACGGAGGGAATATCATTCTAATATTTTCGATATATTGTTATGAGGTTCAAACTTCACTCTCGAAAAATCCACATAACATATATAAAGATTGTTGTTTTCATATTATATATGTATTTCTACATTAAATCTAATATGTTCTGTTGATTTTTGAATATTCAAATTCAATCCATGATAATATTATAAAATATTCAAAAGGGTATATATAAATTTACATT
The DNA here is from genome assembly GCA_036937905.1 of Salvia rosmarinus. Classification (NCBI taxonomy): domain Eukaryota; kingdom Viridiplantae; phylum Streptophyta; class Magnoliopsida; order Lamiales; family Lamiaceae; genus Salvia; species Salvia rosmarinus. Next base: position 5,170,189 of record CM072820.1, on the reverse strand, counting down.
AACTTTTGAACATTGTGATATTTTTGAAGAGGTAAATTACTCAATAAGATAATTAGCGGCATTGTTAGCATTTTATATGAGAGCTTCGCTATAGAAGATATTGATAAATAATATACACATGTATAGGGGTTGGATCTAATAAGAACTCTTTTTTTTTAAACTTAAGGACTATGCACAAATGTATAAAGTTGATGAACAAAACTTATAAAGGTATGCACAACAAAAAACATTCCACTGTAAAACAATTTTAGAAAGTTTTCGTTTTACACAATTTTATACTATTATGAACATCATCTTTACACGCCTTACGCATAGTTCGTAATCTCAAAAAATATAATTCTCATTTGATCACTATTTCTCTCTCTCTCTCTATATATATATATATATATATATATATATATATATATATATATATATATATATATAGGGGTTGGATATAATGAAAACTCATCTTTTTGAGAACTTGAGAACTATGCACGACGTATAAAATTGATGAACAAAACCTATAAAGTTATGCATAACGAAAACATTATAAAGCTGTTGCACTAAAAAATAATTTTAGAAAGTTTTCGTTATGCATGCTTTTATACCATTCATGTATCATCTTTGTCGGTCTTATGCATAGTTCGCAGAGTTCGCAAAAAGATATAGTTCTCATTTGATCCACTCCTCTATATATATATATATATATATATATATATATATATATATATAGGCGGATCCGGAAGTTGATGATGGGGTGGGCTGAAAATAAATATTTCGGAGTATTAAATATCATAAATGCTAAAATATTTCTATGTTTTCATAAGTTGTCTTTCGAGATTTTAAGATACAAAATCCATCAATAATTGAGTTTATATTTATATTTTTAATAAAATTTATTTCAATATAAACCATTCTTTAACGTAAATTTTAGGAAATCCATCAACCAAACCATTGACAAAATTTGGCTGCGATTGAACTTGAACTCTGACAGCTTCGAATGGGCAGAGAGCAATATCAGCAAACACTTGAGCAGAGGCAGCGCTGAGAAAGAATATGACACCTTTGTGTGGTTAATTTTTCCGACTCGTATGAATCTTTGAGGATTCAGACAAATAGGATATTCCAAAAGCATCAATATACGTCGTTCAAAATAGAGGGCACACAACAATAAGGAGACACAAAATTTTAGCGTGGAAAACATCTTAAAAGGAAAGAGATGAAAAAAAAACAACGGGACTACTAGAGTCGTTTAAATCCACTATAATCAACAATGGAACAAGACACAATCTTCTCTAAATTATATTAGATGCATACAAAATATCATACACTGAAAATAAGCACATCAAGATGTATAGAATGAAAATCGAGCAAAGATCAAGAAAAATATTACCGTAAATTCTCCTCTATTCAGATCCAAAACCAGACCTTCAAACTCAAAATCCGATCTCCACCGTCCAAAACGTTGGCCCGGATGTTGTGAAACTTCGTCCAAAAATCACAGTGATCTAACGGTTCAATCCCTAGAACGAATTTTCTTAATATAATACATAAATGGAAGAAAAATTTGAGGGTTGCAATGGGTGGAGCCGGTGCGCTTACCCTAGATCCGCTATATATATATATATATATATATATATATATATATATATATATATAGGGAGGTTAACGTGAGAACCATTTTTATTGTGAGAACGTGAGAACTAAAAACCGATGAATTACGGTGAAAGTTGATGAATCCGCTAGAAAATTATCGAACCAAAAAATAGAATTTTCGCCTCATGGGATTCGAACACGGTGAAAAATTTCAATTTTGAATTCATTAACTTTCTCAACGGATTCATCAACTTTCATAACTAATTCATTTGGTTCTTAGTTTTAGGATAAGAATGGTTCTTATTTGAACTAAACTCTATATATATATATATATATATATATATATGAGATGGATCAGAGGAATGGATAACTTGGTAGGAAATAAGAATGAATCCTGACCTTTGATTTGCTATATCAATTGAGATTTAATTTTGGTGTGCTACAATTTTGTGTTTTGTGCTACACTGATTATTATTGTCAACACTATAACTCTTCGTGTTACCGCAACGAAAGATTTGTTAAACTAATATATTTAACATATGTTCTACGAACGAATGAAATACGCTAAACTAACGTATGCGTAATATAAGAATTCGATTGTCTACACAAATACGAAAGATGTCTTACTATTCTTATTTTAAATACATTGCGAACGTTCTCACCATAACCAACCCTTATATATATATATTTGAAGTCGGATTCATATAAATTTTGCTCACGTGCAACTGCGAATCCTATTTACAATGAAAAACGACAAATAATTGCCCTGTTGGGTGATGGGATACAGAGGACCAAATTCACACACACGAAAGTCAGATGGAGTAAGAGGGAAGAATATAATCATTCCAAATTCACATATAAAAGATAGTAAATAATAGAACAAACATCAAATCCGACCTTAGCTCAGTTGGTAGAGCGGAGGACTGTAGTGTACTCATAGAAATCCTTAGGTCGCTGGTTCGAATCCGGCAGGTCGGATTTTTTACTTTAATTTTTATTTTTGAGTTTTTTTAATTTATTAATTATTTTTTCAATTTGTGATATTAATTTTTTTCCATTGTTCGTATTTATTAATTGTGAATATATACCCAATCAACTCCTGTAGGCAATAAGAAAATAATTCATGCATACTACTTTTTCGAGTTGGTGCATAATTAGGACTTATGATGCAAATAAAGAAAAAATAAATCTTATTAAGAAAAAATGAAAATACACATTAAAAAGATTTAATGACTATTTTTTTAATGTATTGAAATAACATGGAAAAAAAACTACTAGAAATTAGTAAGTCTTTAAATGATATAACGATTGGTAAATAAATGCAGTGACAAAGCTAGAATTTTTATTCAATTGAGCCCTTTTAAAATAACATGGGTAATTGACGCTTAAATACATAATTTTTGAGTCTCTTTTGGATTTTTTATATACTTTAAAAATTATCAATAAATATACGAACTTTGAATTATTTTGCTTTTTTCCACAAATTGAATGATGATCGAATGAAGTTCTATATGACATTCAGTGTGCCATCAAAATGAAATATATTAACTGACTCCTAAATACGTGAACTTTTGATCCATTTTATTTTTTTCGTGAATTTTAAAAATTATCAATAAATACACGAACTTAACATGATAATAATTTTCCACAAATTATATTACTGTCAAAATTAAAGGTCTGGCACGACAATCGACATGACATTGATTCATCAAAATGACATAGTTTTATTTATACAATATGTTTTTAAAAAAAAATCATAAATCCACCTCACACACTCTCCCTCTCCAACCCCAACCCCACACCACCCACACCCCATCTCTCTTTCTTGAACCCCAACTTACGATGAGGTATGGATTGGAAATAGGGTGCGAGGTGAATGTAAGATTTTTTCAATATATATTATATAGTTAAAACAACGTCATTTTGATGAAATGACGTTATGTCAATTGTCATGTCAGCATTGATTTTGACAGTCATCGATTTATGGAAAATTACAATTATATTAGGTTTATGTATATGTTGACAATTTTAAAGTTCGTGGAAAAAACTAAAATCGACCGAAACTTCATGCATTTAAGCGTCAATTAACATATATTTGTATAAATAAAATGACGCCGCTTTTGCGTATGATTTCATACGACTTCAATTTTGACCGTCATTTAATTTGTGGAAAAACTACAATAATATTAAGTTTGTGTATTTATTGATAATTTTAAAAGTTTGTAGAAAAAAACAAAAATAGGTAAAAAGTTTATGTATTTCGGCACTAATAACCCAAATAAAATATTATTTAAATTACATCACAATATTTAAAAATAATGATTAAACACAATCACATCATAACATTGCACTAGCATTTTCCCTGTTCTCAAATCAATAGATAATAATTTCGTTAGAACATTATCCAACACATTTTTTTTCGATGAAAGAAACCGGTATCATTTAATAGCTTATTGATAGGATAAGGCCCAACTACCAGGCCCAAGCATCAGGCCCAATACAGTAAAGTCGACGTCAAGCTCGGCCGACAAGTTCGCCCAAGAAGACCCCTAAAACCAGTGGGAACGCAGAAGGCCCGGCCATATATAAATGAATCTGTTCGAGAAGGATAGGATTAAGATCCTATCCTAGATCTCGAATCCTATTTAGAAGACCTCGATTTAAGATCTAGGTCTAAATAATTGTGTATAAATAGAGGCTAGATTAGATGAAATAGATCATTCACACTCTTTGTAATCGCTTCTACACATTCAATACACGAATACTCTCTCTCCCGTGGACGTAGATCTTATTCATAGATCGAACCACGTAAATCATGGTGTTCTTGCACATTTATTTCCCTTACGAAATTAAGATCGATCACTGGCGCCGTCTGTGGGAAACGAAATTTTGTGTTTTCGATCAACCACCGTTACAAGGAAATAATCATGACCGGTACACCGAAGTTACGCATCCAGACCGTCGCCAACAACAACGCCGACGGCGAAGGAACGCCGAGCTCACTCGGAAGAGCCCAATCGAGAAGAAACCCCAAGGATATGTCCAAAGTCTCGACGAGCACGGACACCCCGCCTGCAGGAGGCAGTTACCATAGCGAAGGAAATCGCAGAACAATCCGGGAACGTCCGCTCATAAGTAAACCTCGACGACGCCGTCAAGGGTTTTCGAGAAAAATAAGGAGAGCTTTCTCCAAGACTCAAGCACGTGGTCGGCCACGCCCCGAAGACAGAACGCCAAGCCTCATCTAGTACGAGGCATCACAACGAGGTCGGGCCCAAACCGATTGCGCAGCGAACGAGCAACGGGAGAGGACGTCGTGACCGCCGCGTGGCCGCCCCGATCGCCGAATGAATCCATTCGGTGAACTCCGCCCGCTCCAAGGGATGAGCAACGTGGGAAAAGGCATCATGGCCGCCGTGAGGTCGGTCCGAGTCACCTAAACGAGTTCGATCGTCGAACTCCGTCCCAATCTCCGGAGGACGGCTTCGATGGGTACGGAAAATAGTCACCCGTTCTCAAATAGGATACTCAACACTTCTCCTGATAAGTACGGTACCAAGCATCGCCCTATGACGGGTCGAGGATCCCAGAACTTCCTCTCGCAGCCCAATACAACATGATCAACCAACGCCTCATTTCGGTTCATATGTGTAAACTCTTCCCGAGTTACTCGTCGACAACGCCCGCAGTGGTTCGACATCTACATACGGAAGCATCGGCCCTATCGCGACTCGATGGCGCCTTCCATCGAAGGTTCTTCCGTAGCGAGTCAAAACGTCGTCGACACCTCCTCACCATAAGGCAAAGCCGTAACGAGTCCATCGCTGACTTCATGACGAGGTTTAACAAGGAGTGTTTGAAGGTCGAAGACGAAGCGACTGTTAGTCATCTCGGCCTTCCAAATGGCATCTTCTTTGGGGCCTTATACCGAGAGATCGCTGGCACGAACCCGATCGCGACAGAGCTATGACGATAGCCAACCGGTTCGCCAAAGCGGACGAGGCGACAAGAGAAAGCCAAGCGGCAAGCGCAGGCCCCGGAAAAGGAAGAAGAGATGAAGGAAGGAAGATCGGAACCAAGGCCGGCGAAGGCTCGGTCCGCGTGGACGCCTCGAGCGCATCAATACACCCCGCTGACGGCCGAGGCGTAAATCTACGCACTCCATATGAAACTGCTCGAGAAGCCTCGACCGATGATGGAGGAAAGAGGCGCGAACCAAGGATAAATCGCTCATTCCATGAAGACTATGGGCACGACATCGAAGAGTGCAAAGAACTCATGGAGAGATAGAGATATTGGTTCAAGATGGACCCCTCAAGAAGTACAAAACATGTGGTCGCCAAGCCGACCGCAGAGAAGAGAAGAGAAAGCAAAGGAAGAGGGAATTGCGCCCCCACAAAAAAGCGGGCGACATCGATGAGGAAGGAGATGACGAGTCCCAATATGACGGGTGATCTCCACTATTACGGGCTCCTCGTGGAGTCACGAAGTCTTCCTCAAGGCGAGCTCAAGTCCTGTAACCGTGAGCCTAACAACAAGAGGTTCGAGAAAGGACGAGGCGATCACCTTCTCCGAGGACGACCCGTACCAAGAATAGTACCCCACCGTGATGCACCGTGATCCATGCGATGGTCGCAAATAAGTTGGTGAAACGCGTGTACATCGACAATGGCTGTCGGTAAGCATCCTTTTCAAGGAATGTTTTGACAAGTTAGGGATAGAAGAAGCGCCGCACAAGCGCCGCCGCCACTCAAGCTTCGCCCAAGAAGAGACGCGCCGGAAGGGATAATAGAGCTACCGTCACGGTGGGAAGTCACCAACGAGCTCCACCAAGGTGGTGCAATTCAGAGTAGTGAAGGCCCACCGCCATATAACATCATACTAGGGCGAGATTGGTGAACGTCGTAAGGGCGGTATGCTCAACGCACCACCGACAATGAAGATACCCACCGCGAGGAACGGCCGTGATCCGAGGTGATCAAAAGCAAGCCGAGGAATGTATGCGGGTTGCTTTACGAGTGCAGGGGACCTCGGTCCAAAGACCCATGTGCATAGCAACTAAAGGAACCCGAGGAGTTGGAGTCAAGAAGTACACTCGATAACCAAAGGAAGATGTCGATTATACGAGGATGAGCCCTTAAAGGTCGCCAAAGTTGGTCTCACCAAGGCACCGAAATAAAGAACCGATCATCCAACTCCTACGGAATTCGAGATGTGTTTGCTTGGTCTCCCTCGACATGACCGAGTCTCACCAAGTATCATCACCACCGGCTCAACATCGACCGAACATGAAACCGTTCGATGAAGCAAAGAATTTTGCACCGAACGGAACCAAGTCATTCACGACGAGGTGAACCAACCGTTAAAAGCTCGTGATATCGCTCGAGGTCAAATATCCGACTGGATAGCCAACCCGGTGATGGTGAAGAAAGGAGGAGGGGGATGGCGAATGTGTATTGACTACACCGACCTCAACAAACATTGCCCAAAGGATTGCTATCCCTTCCCAACATTCGACAAGAAGGTCGACGCACTGGTCGGATACGAAGTCTTCAGTTTCTTGGACTTATACAAAGGGTATCACCAAGTCCTGATGGACGACGAAGACGCGGCCAAGACAGCCTTCATTACCGACTTCGGAGTCTTTGCGTATAAAAAGATGTCATTCGGCCTCAAGAATGCAGGAGCCACCTATCAAAGGATGGTGGACAAAATATTTAAGCCCTACATAGGTCAGAATGTGGAGGTATACGTAGACGACATCGTCGTCAAAAGCAAGGAGGAAGCCGCATGTGTTGCCGACCTCCGGATCGTCCTCGGCCTTCTCCGAAAAATCAACCTGAAACTGAACCCCCAGAAGTGCACGTTTGCAGTCCGGTCTGGAAAGTTCTTAGGGTGCTGGGTTTCACAAGAAGGGCTAAAAGCCAACCCGTCCAAGGTCCAAACCATTTTGGAAATGAACATGCCAAAGACCATCCACGACGACATAAGTCGACAGTCGCATAGTCAAGATCGAGCCGCTCTTTCAAAAGTCGCGGATAAACAACTACCCTTCTTCAAGATACTCAAAAAGGCCCCGAAATTCTCATGGGATGATGTACACAAGTCCGCATTTGAAGATCTCAAGAGCTATCTCGCCAAACTCCCCACTCTATCCGTCCCGAAAGAGGAAGAGGTCCTTTTCCTCTACCTCGCCGCCTCGGACGAATCCATAAGTGCAGTCTTGGTACGAGAGGAAGGACGTCAGCTCCCGGTGTATTTCATCACCGAGCACTAAAGGTCCGAAAACAAGGTATCGGCCATTGGATAAGCTTGCCTTAGCATTGGTAACGCCGCAGGAGACTACGCCCATACTTCCATGCACATCCCATACAAGTCCTCACCGACTACCCACTTCGCAAGCATTGACGAAGCCCAAGCCTCGTGGAGAATCGCGAAATGGGCAATCGAACTAGCGAGCACGATATATCCTTCGCCTCGCCAGCCATCAAAGGTCAAGCCCTAGCGGATTTCCGCCGAGGCTAACTCGTCGAAAACCGAAGCCCACCGAGTCCGTGACAGACGATGCCCAAGCCGAACCAATGGATGAAATACCAAAGGAGTGCTGGCAACTCTATGTTGACGGGGCTTCGGGGAAAACGGGTAGCGGAGCAGGAATCTTACTCCTAGGTCCGGACGGCCAAGAGATCACCTACTCACTTCGGTTCACATTCAAAAATACGAACAACGAAGTAGAGTATGAAGCCTTGATCGCAGGACTTCGCCTAGCTCAAAATCTCCAAATACGAGCCGTGCAAGTTCACAGCGATTCTCAGGTCGTAGTAAGCCAAATGTTGGGGAAATACGAAGCAAAAAGCAACAGGATGAAGAAATACCTTGAAAAAGCAAAAAGCCTACAACGGATTTTCTCATACTTTCAGATAGTTCGCATCCCAAGGGAGCAAAACAGCCGAGCTGACATCTTAAGTAAATTGGCCTCGTCGTCAATGAGCCCGCCAGTAGAAGAAGTCCAAAGCAGAAGCATAGACAATGCCGATGACGGAGCCGAGGTTAACGTAGTCTCGGATGAAGAACCCAATTGGATGACTCCCATTCGAGAGCACCTGGAGAATGGCGAACTACCCCAAGATAAGCTGGAAGCTAGAAGGATCCTTAACAAATCTATGCGATATACAATTGAGCAGGGGGTCCTATACAGAAAGTCATATCTCCAGCCTCTCTTAAGGTGCTTGGGTCCGAATCGAGCTGATTACGCCCCGCGAGAAGTGCACGGCGATCATGCGAAGTCACATCGGACCCGAGCCTTGTCGAAAAAGTCGTGAGATGGGGATACTATGGCCAATGATGTTCCAGACTCAATTGACCTTGTGAAAAGGTGTCCAAGTGTCAACTCCACGGAACGTGCCGAGGCTACCGCAGACCGACCTTACCTCAATCTGAGCCCTCGCCGCTTATGCAATGGGGATCGACATCGTAGGCCCCTTTGTAAAGCACCGTGACAGCTCCAATTCCTAATTGTTGCGATTGACTACTTCACAAGTGGGTGGAAGCGAGCCTTTCGCAAAATCACAAGCAAGAACGCCTCAACTTCGCTCGGAAGAACATAGTGTGTCGCTCGGCATCCCTCATATCCTCCTTTCGGACAACGGAACACAATTCACCGATAAGACATTCAGAGGTGGTGTCAAGAGCTTCTGATCCAACAAAATTCACCTCGGTGGCCCATCCTCAAGCAAATGGTCGATCAAGTCACCAATAGGACCATCGTGAAGGGATCAAGACTCGCCTCGACCGAGCTAAGGGCATTTGGGTGGAAAATTTACCATGTGTCTTATGGTCATACCGAACAACACCTAGGACCTCGAACGGAGAAACGCCTACGGTTTGGTGTATGGAACCAAGCGGTGATCCCGAGTACCGAGTCCTCGTACCATTGACTTCTCCGCCGAAGCAAATGAGGAAAATCTACGAGCTGATCTGGACCTACTCGAAGAAAAAAGAGACCTCGCCTACATCAAGGAAGCTCGGTACAAGCAACAGGTAGCTCGGTATTACAACCAGCGTGTTAAAACCCGATAATTCCAAGTGGGTGACCTCGTACTCCGAAATAATGAAGTCACAAAGCCGTGCAGCTCGGCAAGTGGAAGCCACATGGGAAGGACCTTCACGGTCGATGAAGTCCTCGGCAAAGGGCCTAGAAGCTCGCCCAATTGTCCAAGTGAGCAATTACCCAACGCATGGCACATCATTCATCGAAGAAATATTATGCATAAGTGTCAAAGGTCGAGTCTTGTTCGGTCGTGTTTTCGAGTCCTGCTTAATCGAGTCGAGTCTTACTTTGTTATGTCGCCTTTATCAATAAAATTCAATTTTTTTGCATGTTTTATTTGTCACTAATGCATAATTAATCTTCAATATTATTCTATACCTCTACGGAGGACAAATTCCCTCGACGGAGGTCGACACCTTCGTTTCACACGAGGATGAATTTAAACGCTGTAAGGGACCACCCTCCCGATAACCTTGGCAAAAACAGAACCATTCCTACATACGAGATCGATTACTTCGCTTATTTCAAGACGGCTCTCTATGTAGACGAAATAAGGGGACCACCCCTCCCGATGACCTCGGCAAAAAACAGGAACCATTCCTACATACGAGATCAGATTACCTTCGTTTATTTCGAAGACGGTTCTCTCTATGTAGACGAAATAAGGGGACCACCCCTCCCGACGACCTCGGCAAAAATCATTAATTCCGAAGACGGAACTCTCTACAAGGACGAACTACCCTTCTACGAGAACGGATTCCTTCGAAGACTTCATATATTACTTTAGTTCAATATAAAGTCAATCTAAGCAAGTACATCTTTCTTATTTTAAAAGTAAGTTATCAGATTACATATTACGGCGGAGGAGACCGGGAAAACCGAGCCAATCCCTAGAAAATCGCGATTCAATGACTCATCTATACTAATCCTACCTCTACCTCGCCCCCGATCTACACTATGGGCTCGCTAGATCGACCTCGGCCACTGATGACGCTCGGCTTCGCCCCTTGAGGATCCATGTCGCTCGAGGGCCATAGCACGCCTCTTAAGCTATCCATGCCGGATTGGTCAAAATTCGGTTCATTTATTCTAGATCGAGAAGCTCCGTGAGAAGAGGCCTCTGCGATCCCGTCAAGCATTTCATCGAGTGGTTGTCGGCGACGACGGTCTCAGATATACCTCCGAGCCTTTTAATTCACCGCATTGTTCCGTGAATTGCGGGAGGTCCGACCATATTCACGCCGGCACCTCGCACAACGGGCAATGCCTCGACAACCTGGCTTTAACTTCCGAGATAGTCATCCCACCATTTCGATGGATGGCCTCGCACTCGGCATGCTCCTCGCCTATTAATTTAGCCTCTCCTGGCGACCTCGAACGACTCCTCCAATGCAAAAGACGAGCACGGAGCTCGTCACGCTCTCCGGCACTCTATGTTTGATAACAGACTACCGCCTGCACATGGCCCAATTGTCCCTTTATATGGAGGAGTTCGACCTCTTTTAATTCCAGAGCCCGCGACAAGTCTTCAATTCGATTCAACCAAGGAGAAGCATCAAGCATTTCAAAGTATAACCGAATAAAAGATAAGTGTTTTCATATAAACTTGTGATTCTATTAATATGCCCTTAGGCGTAAACCAAATGTACATTTACATTCAAAAGAAAAAAGGGGATCAACCGACCCTCCGTAAGCTTCGGGCCCGCCCACCTCACCGCCCCGAGCTCGGAAAGCCTCGGCCTCTTCGCCTAACCGCCTAGTCCGGCCGCCTCCTCAGAACCGCCGAGCCTCGTCGCCTGAAACCCCACCGCAGATCCCGACCCCTTTGTAAGATCGGCCATTAGAGCGTCGGTCGGGATCTCGGTCCACGGGCAGAGCGAACAGACTCATGGTCGCAGAATCAAGATGAAGTCGTGGTCCGCAAAGACGGAAGCTCCTTCAGCCGCGGACAAGGACATCGAAATAGGCCCGCCTGGGACATCATCCTCTATCTCCTCATACCCATACTTGATTTATCCACAGGTAGTCCTCGGCGACTTCTTCGATTGCATCCGAGACGGCGCTTATTGAGGACCTCGGCCGCATCACCAACCATCCCTAGGCCCCTGAGAGAATAGCCTCCAGAATGCCCAAGCATCTCCCTGCGAGCTCGCCACTCGGCCTCCCGACGCCGAGCCTCCTCCACCGCCTTCATTAAGGCGACCTCGGCCTCCGCCGCGGCTTCAGCCCCCCTAGCCCTGCCGCCTCCATCGCCTCGGCCGCCGCCGCCCGATCCGCCGCCTCATTTGACGAGGTCCCGGATCTGCCACGGCCTCGCTAATCTCTTGGACGGGAGAGTCTTCCTCCTCCATTCCTCGAGCATACTGGGCCACCCCACAAACGGCTAACGGCCTTTCAGAAGTCCGTTATGAAACCGACATCTGGGCCATCCCGTGGACATCTGGCCACCTCGGCCGACACGACCTCAACCCCTATGCAGAATCCCATCAAGTCAAGAATACATTATTTATATTACTCATAAGGAAGAAGGATAAGTGCGCTACTCGGGAAAGGTAGGGGAGCTCACGAGAGCCAACGACGACGATTCGGTCGGCAAGAATCATGCCTCGGGGATAGCACGCTTAACCTCTTAAACGCCTAAGAGGCTGCAGCTCAGAGACTTCAAGCCTCCTCGCCGCTTCGTGGATAGCCTCGACATCCTTCAAAATCGAGGAGGAGAGCTCGACCTCCTTCAAAAGCAGGAGGGGAGCTCGACACCGACGCCGACTCCTTCTTCTTCTTCTTCTTCCTCTTATCCCCGATCAAGTTCACCGCAAAAAAATACTGAAGTCAAGCATATACACAAAAATAATCATGCAACAAAGGACGTAAGAGAGAGGTGCCTCACCCTTCACCGACTTCACCCTCGGTGGCGGGATCATAAGGGCTAAGCCGCAATGCGAGCTCGGCCTCGAAAGGCCTCATCCACGAGACCTACTTTGTCCAGTGCCTCCTCCAGGCCACCGTCAATCTCATCAACCACCACATCGGCGATCTTCTCCGATCGCCATGTAAACTCAAGAGATCCATCGAACTGACAAAAGAAAAACTTCTTCTGCCAGTTCGAGATCTTCGACTTTATCTTCGCTTTGAATTTACGACGGGGTGATAAATAATACCACCCCGAACCACCCTTCACTTGCAAAAACGAGAACAAGCCCCAAAGTAAAGGAAAATTATGCCGATAGGCATAGACACTCAGCCCACCAAATGCCGGAAAGAATTTGGCGTAAGTGGGAAGTGATATGCCGAACATCCGTTGAAGTTCGACATACACGAGGATAGGAATACGAAGACCCGGCCGAGGTCGTCTTCAGACACGATGACAAACCCCGCCGGAGAACAAGCCCTATGCTCGGACGGGGCAACATAAATTATATCGTAAATACTAGATTGGGAGACAATCTCCTTTATATCGGAGGTTGTTAAAATGGAAGAAAAAGAAGACACTTTACCGAAATCCCGAAAGAGGGAAGACGCAAACCGCCAAATAATCCGACGGTACGCATAACGTATAATCTAAGCTCGGAAGATTTAGAAGAGAAGCCATAACTTACTTTTGGTTTTCAAGATGATGGTGATTGATACGATCCTCGGTACGAAGGATCTATCGACGCCGAACGGAAGAACGAACAAGATGGAATATCCCAAAACCTCTCGAATCTAACCTCAAGTGATATAGGTCAAGATTTCGCCTATACCCCAACTAGATAGTTGACGTGAGAACTCGGGACGATGAATGACACACAACGAGTGGTGGTTATCTCGCTGATTCACGGATAAATGAACTCGACTTGGCAAAACCAAGAAGAACTCAAATACTCTCAAGAGAGAAAGAAGAAACTCACGCTTATTATCAAAGATGGTCCGATTTCGCTCATCACATTACAAGCGTTTATATAAATTTAAAGAATCCTAGTTCTAATAGAAAATATCAAAGATTTGACCTAATCCTATAAGGAATCAAAGACTAAGTCAAATATGCTTAAAATAGGCCCAAACTAACGAAAATTAACATGTCTAAAATGGGCCTTAATAATCCCACGAAAATTAATCAATTAAAGATAAAATATCATGGCCCAATATGCCAAATAAATCAAGATTAAACATCTTCAAGTTCCACCCCATTTGCTTCCATGAAATTGATGATTCTTGGTGGTTGATCCACTCTCTCCAATGGACTTCTTATTCAACTCTTGCTCCCACACTTGGACTAAGCCCATCAAGCTCTCTTTGAACTTCGCTCGTGCTCTGTAACCGCCCAACAGAACACGCACCGGTTTGGAATCAACGAACTGGGTCGCATCATTCCTCCTCTTGAAGAGGATTTGTCCTCAAATCCAAGTCGTCACCTACATCAAACGGACTCAAATCGGCAACATTGAAAGAAGCACTAACATTATACTCACTGTAAGTCCGACTTGTAGGCATTATCATTGATGCACTCCAACACTTGAAAAGGTCCATCGCTCTTGGAAGCAACTTAGAACGTCACGACTGAACCTCTCCTTGCGCATATGCAGCCAAACCCAATCACGGGTTCAAACACCACCACGACGCCCCTTGTTAGCTTGTTTGGCGTGATCGCTCGATTCGCCTCTCAATGTTCTCCTCGCCCTCATGGATCCGCTTAACAAAATCAGCTCTTCTCCGCCATCAAGATTAGTATGTTCTTGCATAGGTAAAGGAGACAAATCCAATGGAGTCAAAGGATTAAAACCATACACAATCTCAAATGGCGAAAACTTAGTAGCAGAATGAATGAACGGTTATATGCAAACTCAACACGAGGCAAACACTCTTCCCAAGACTTAATGTTCTTTTTATTATGGCTCTAAGCAAAGTTGACAAAGTCCTATTAACTACCTCGGTTTGACCATCGTTTGTGGATGACAAGTAGTAGAAAACAATAATTTAGTACCTAACTTGCACCACAACGCCTTCCAAAAGTAGCTCAAAAACTTAGCATCACGATCGAAACAATAGTTCTAGGCATACCATGCAATCTAACAATTTCACGAAAGAAGAATTCACCACATGAGATGCATCATTAGATTTATGACATGGAATGAAATGTGCCATCTTAGAGAATCGATCAACAACCACAAAGATGGAATCCTTACCACTTTTACTCCTAGGCAATCCTAACACAAAATCCATTGAAATATCAATCCAAGTGCAGAGGAGCAGCGATGGCGTGTACAACCCATGGGAACTAGTCCTAGACTTAGCTTGCCTACACGTAACACAATGACCACAAACTCTCTCAACATCACGCTTCATATGAGGCCAAAAGAAATGTTCATGTAAAAAGCCTAAGGTCTTAGAAATACCAAAATGTCCCATCAATCCCCACCATGAGACTCAAGCAATAACAAATCACAAAGAGCATTTAGAACACACAACTTATTCTTCCTAAAAGATATTCATCATGCCTAAAATACTCTCCACTAGCGAATGCTCACAAGCTCGATATATCTCACCAAAATCAGCATCATTCTCATACACACCTTAATGCACTCAAAACCAAGCAACTTAGCATCTAGAGTAGAGATCAAGGCATACCTTCGAGAAAGTGCATCAGCCACCACGCTCTCTTTACCTTGCTTATACTTGATGACGTATGGAAACGTCTCAATGAACTCCATCCACCTAGCATGCCTCTTGTTCGCTTTGTGTTGCCCTTCAAATGCTTCAACGACTCATGATCGGTGTGAATGACAAACTCATTGGACCACAAATAGTGTTGCCACGTTTGCAATGCTCGGACCAGCTAGCATAACTCCTTATCATACGTTGGATAGCTCAATGTTGCTCCGCTCGACTTCTCAACAAGTATGCCACCGCCGCCCTCTTGCATCAACATCGCACCAATACCCACACCAAGCATCACATTCAATCTCAAACGATTTAGAAAAGTTAGGAAGAGATAATCTGGGCGTGAGTCAACTTGTGCTTCAAAAGTCGAACGCATCTTCGCGCCTTTCCCCACTGAACTCCACGTTCTTCTTGATCACTTCCGTCATGGGGGCGCAATAGTCTTTGAATTGAGGTACAAACCTCCTATAAAAGCTAGCAAGCCCGTGGAAACTCCTAACTTCTCCAATGGTTTTTGCCGCCACTCTTGAATAGCCCGAATCTTCTCCTCATCAACTTGTACACCCCGCACTAACAACAAAACCAAGGCAGAGTTTGTCCGTACAAAAGACGCACTTCTTAAGATTAGCAAACAATCTCTCTTTCCTAAGCGCCTAGAACGGACCTCAAATGTCCCTCATGCTCATCATGACTCTTGCTATATACTAAGATATCATCAAAGTAGACAACTACAACTGCCAATATAAGCACGTAAAACATGATTCATAAGACGATAAACGCACTAGGTGCATTAGTCAATCCAAACGCATAACTAACCACTCATACAAACCAAGTTTAGTTTTAAAAGCGTTTTCCACTCATCACCCTCTTTGATTCGAATTTGATGATAACCACTTCTCAAATCTATCTTAGAAAACACACAAGAACCATGCAACTCATCTAGCATATCATCCGGACGAGGAATAGGATGGCGATACTTTACCGTGATATTATTGATGGATCGGCAATCACAAAGACATCCTCCAAGTCGAGTCCTTCGGGCACGAGTAAAACGGGTACGGCACAAGGACTCAAACTCTCTCACGTGCCCTCGCCAAGAATCATCGATTGCCTCTCCAACTCCTTCGCCTCCTCGAGGATTGGTTCGGTATGCGGTCGGTTTGGAAGCGTTGCTCGGCACGAAATCAATTTGATGCTCAATTCCCGAATTGGTGGTAAGCCGTGAGGTGTATCCTCGGGAAAGACATCATCAAACTCCCGCAAAATGTAACTAATAGAAGGGGTAGAAGTGAGATCGTTAGTGATAATCAAATTCTCCTTGTACAACAAAGACGATCAACGACTTACGCTCATTCACCACCCACTTCAGATCACTAGGCCTTGCAAGCAAGGACTTCGGATCATCTCATTCTCCTTCTTCTCGCAATCGCCTGCATTGGACTTCACTTTGTCACCTCCTCGACATCCGCACTGATCCTCATAAACTTGGGAAGGAGTAAGAGGAACAAGTGATACCTTCTTCGCTTATACTCGAAGGTATATCGGTTGGTGAAGCCATCATGAATAACTCGTCGATCAAACCGCCAAGGACGCCCAACAAGATGTGGCTCGCTTGCATGGGAATCACATCACACATCACCTCGCCCTCATACTTCCCAATGCGAATAGGAACTGCGCTTGCCTCGTCACCTTGATGATGCGGTATCATTCAGCCATTGTAGACGGTATGGCTTGGGATGCTTCACCACGGTGAGCCCCAATTTCTCAACCATGGTTGCACTAGCCACATTCGTGCAACTCTCTCCGCCTATGATGACGCCGCACACCTTATCTTTCACATGACATCTCGTGTGGAAGATATTTTCTCATTGCTCTATCTCCTTAGGTTGAGTTTGGACACTCAAAACTCTCCTAGCAACAAATAGTTGCCGGCAGTGGTAAGATTTCTTCAATCTCCTCTTCTCAACTGCTACTACCTCATCGGGATCTTCCAAGGTCGGCATCTCCTCATCATCCGTCACCACCTCTCCATCGTCTCTCATGATCATGACCTCTTGTTCGGACAATCTCTAGAATAATGTCCAAAACCATGACAAGTAAAGCACTTAACATCACGATTTCGTATCACGGAGCACCTTGACTTGTTGATTTCAAGCATCTGCTTTGGGCGTAACAAATGGCTTCCTTCTTCTCTCTGTATGTCTCCTTCTTCCATTGGTTCCCTTTGAAAAGGAACCACTAGAGGCTGGTTGGTTCTGCCTCCAATTAGCCGATTCGACCTCCAATTGTTCTCGACTACATCTCGGGGTCGCCATTACTACTACCCTCCTCTTGAGTTGATTCTCTACCTTTATGGCCATGTGCACCATATCATCCACTCAACATAATGTGCAGCCCACTCTATCTCGAACCTCCCAATTCAGACCAGCCAAGAATCTCGCCATTGTGGCTTCCCTGCCTTCTTCCACATTAGCTCGAATCATTGCTACTCCATCTCTTTATAGTACTCATCCACACTCCTACTACCTTGCCTCAAATTCGCAACTTGTTGTACATACCACGATAGTAATGAGGAGGAACAAAGCGCCTCATCACCGCCTTCATGTCGTCCCATGTATCAATTGGTGGTTCCCGCTCCTTCGCTGTTGGTCACCAACCGATCCCACCAAACAAGTGCATAATCTGAAAACTCAATTGCCGACTTCACTTTCTTGAGATCGTAATAGTTATGACATTCGAACATGAGTTCCACCTTTCTCCCACTCGAGATACAATTCGGATCATTCTTCCTTGGAAGGAGGAATATTCATCCCGATGGTGCCCAAATTGTTATCTTCTCGATCCGCTCCTCTTGGGTGCCTATCTTCAAAATCGAAAATTCTTCTTCCTCATCTTCAAATTCAGCCCTTCAGATCTATCTCGCCTCGACGAAGAGGTCCACCACCTCTTCCTCCCCACGCCCTCCACCTCACCGATATATGATCGGATCTCGCCGTCGTCTCATCGTTGTTTCTACGATTCTCTGCTCAAACTCCCTAGTGATGCGTTCATGCACCCCTTCGATTTCCTTTGTGACGATTTTTCCTAGTTCAGCTCGTAAGGCCTCAAATAAGAATTTGGTCTGAGGCGTCACATCTTCTTCTTCGTCCCGGGGATTGGAACCACTGGAATCTGTTTTCTTAGACATAGCTGCAAGAAACAAAAGAACCTCACAACCTCACAAACACTCGTGTATCACTCAAGATGAAACACTCAACACTCGTGTATCACTCAATAATTTGGCTTTTTCTTCACTCTAATAATCTCACTCTCTCTGCCTTTTTCCACTCAAATTCTCTTAAGAGCTCGAATTCCTCAATCTACCACTTTATGTTCACCAACAGCTGGACAAATTTTATTTTATTTTATTTTATTTTTTTTTTGAAAAGCTACACAGAAACTGACTCAAAAGGCTCTAACTACCCGAAAGACCGTAGGACACGAAGACACGACACTGAAAACTCAAAAACGTGTTGTGCAGAAATTTGCTCAACACGATCTATTCTACCCAAGGAACCCAGAAAACACAACGAGATTTAACCGAATTTCGGAAAAATTGCACACAGGATAAACACCAAACGACTCGAAACGTACTAAGGAACGCAAAGAAAAAAATTGCTCGAACAGATTCAAAATTTCTATTTTTTTTTTCACCCTCCCGAACGTGGATGCTGGAAAAAAAATCAAGAACGAAAAATTTTAATTGGTAAGATATTGATATGGATAACGATAATGATATGGATAATGATAGGTAGGATATGGATAATGATAGGTATGTAGGATATGGATAATAATAGGTAGGATATGGATAATGATAGGTATGATATGGATAAGATAGGGATAACGTTCACAGATATGGTCGACCCTAAGCAAACGAAAACGAGGACAGATGAGATACTACAATTGAACCACGAAAAAAAAATAAAAAAAAATAAAAATAAAATAAATGACCCACGAAAACGGAACGTTTTTTGACGAAACAAACACGAAACAAACACGAAAAAAATGAGACTCTGACAAACCCTAAACCTACCCTTGACTCGAAAAATAAAGGATGATACCTGATTGACGACTAACCCGGATGACTAACACACTCGATATTAAATGATACGATCCTCGCTGGTGCGAAGGATCTATCAAGACGCCGAACGGAAGAACGAACAAGATGGAATATCCCAAACCTCGAATCTAACCTCAAGTGATATAGGTCAAGATTTCGCCTATACCCCAACTAGATAGTTGACGCAAAGAACTCGGGACGATGAATGACACACAACGAGTGGTGGTTATCTCGTTGATTCACGGATAAATGAACTCGACTTGGCAAAACCAAGAAGAACTGAAATACTCTCAAGAGAGAGAAGAAACTCACGCTTATTATCAAAGATGGTCCGATTTGCTCATCACATTACAAGCCTTTATATAGGCTAAAAGAATCCTAGTTCTAATAGGAAAATATCAAAGATTTGACCTAACCCTATAAGGAATCAAAGACTAAGTCAAATATGCTTAAAATAGGCCCAAACTAACGAAAATTAACATGTCTAAAATGGGCCTTAATAATCCCACGAAAATTAAGCAATTAAAGATAAAATATCATGGCCCAATATGCCAAATAAATCAAGATTAAACATCTTCAAGTTCCAACCCATTTGCCTCCATGAAATTGATGATTCTCGACCGGTCGATCCACTCTCTCCAATGGGCTTCTTATTCAACTCTTGCTCCCACACTTGGACTAAGCCCATCAAGCTCTCTTTGAACTTCGCTCGTGCTCTTTGTAACCGCCCAACAGAACACGCACGGGTTTGGAATCAACGAACCTGGGCTGCATCATGATGAACCCGAGACAACAATGGCGGCGCTATACGCGTTTTGAAGTTTTGAAAGTCTAAAATTTTGAAATAGCAAAAGTGATATGAGAAATGGCGTATCAAGGAAGATATTCCCCATTATACGCTTTATCGGAATCCAACCCGCCGCATTAAATGCGTATCCCGTGTCTGTACTCAACGACGGCGAGAAAAATCCGTGTTCGGCCTCGGCTAACGCCTCGTCGGTGACGCAGACGAAGACCTCGCTTAACGCCCGTCGGGAGAGGCCACCAAAACCTCGGCTTAGTGCCTCGGCGGTGAAGTCACCAGAGACCTCGGCATAACGCCCGGCGGTGAAGTCGCGAGGAGACCTCGGCATAACGCCCGGCGGTGAAGTCGGCCAGAGACCTCGGCTTAACGCCTCGGCAAGTGAAGTCGGCCAGAGACCTCGGCATAACGCCTCGGCGGTGAAGTCGCGAGGAGACCTCGCATAACGCCCGCCCGGTGAAGTCACCGGGAGACCTCGGCTAAGCGCCTCGTCGGGTGAAGCGAAGTAAAGAAAACCTCGACTTATAGCCTCGGCAAGAGATAGTACCAACAGACACAACCTCGGCAGATGCCTCGCAAACGCTGCATATGACTTCTAAACATTGACACATACCAAGTCGATCGATCACGCCCGCCTCGGCATAAACAACCCAAAACCAATACGACCTCGCCTGCGTCTTTTGGGGGTTGTGATAGGATAAGGCCCAACTACTGTGCCCAAGCATCGGACCAATCGGGTAAAGTCGACGTCAAGCTCGGCTGGACAAGTTCGCCCAAGAAGACCCCTAAAACCCGGTGGGAACGCGAAGGCTCGGCCATATCTAAATGAATCCTAGTTCGAGAAGGATAGGATTAAGATCCTATCCTAGATCTCGAATCCTATTTAGAAGACCTCGGATTTAAGATCTAGGTCTAAATAATTGTGTATAAACAGAGGCTAGATTAGGCGAAATAGATCATTCACACTCTTTGTAATCGCTTACACATTCAATACACGAATACTCTCTCTCCCCGTGGACGTAGATCTTATTCATAGATCGAACCACGTAAATCCTTGGTGTTCTGCGCATTTATTCCCTTACGAAATTAAGATCGATCACTTATATATCATATTGCCTAAGAATTAGTAAAATGCTTTCCCAAATTCTCATTTTCTTTGCTCATGCTTTCTCCAATATAGTATAGAAAAGGTATGATAAGTAAAATGAAAGCGGTCTTTACGGGCTTAACTTAGCTGGTTAAGAGTTAATAAATTTATAACAAGTGAAATGAAAGCGCAATGATCCATTACCCAAGCGAATAATGCAGGGATAATGAGATAAATAATAAAGATGTTTTCTGAGTTCAATCAAATTGTTAATTGCTTCTAACTTTTTTTAGCATAAAAGCTAATTTGTCCAATGCTTATTGTCATAACAAATGGTAATTTGCTTTGTTATTTGCTGACCCTAATTTTCTTTTGCTTTGCTTTATGACTAATAGCCAAATTTAATAAAACCAATGCACCAATTAGACAGGTAAGCTACTTACATATAAACAAGACCAAAATTACTTTCCATTAAATTATCATAGTGTGCCCGATTGTTTAGTGCTTATAAATATCTTGAGTCAATTTTCATAGTTTGATCAGACCAGGGTGATTATATTTAGCATAGTTAGATAAAATATCAGTATCTATTAATATTATATTTTGTTATACATTCCTATCGTTTTATTCATCCGCAGTACTACATGACATTACAAGAATTTTGGATTTCTAATTTTCTAAATTTTCTAGTTTATGTCTTCATAATTCTAAATTTTATTTCTAATGGTGATCAACCAATTAATGCAGACCTTAATTATAAAAATGAATGCATTAATTAATTATAATTTGCCTTTTCTTTGTGCACTTGTATGGAAGCATATTTGTTCAAGTGTTCTCATTATATTATACAATCATATTATATCGTCAATTACATTATATAGATATAGAATGGTGGTTTCCCCACCGTGACGCAGCCTTTAAAATTTATGTATTAAATTACAAAAAAAAGAAGGGTAGTTTTCAGGTGTATATGTTGGCCAAGTGGTAGAGTAGTTAATTCTCGATGTCAAAGGTCTTGGATTCGATTTCACCGTGAAATTGCCTTTAAATTTATATATTAAATTAACAAAAAAGAAGAAGGGTAGTTTCCAAAAATTATTAGTCACATTTTAGTTTCAGAACTATATCTAGACTTAATGGCGTGTATACGTGGTTGCATAAATATCTGTGATTCATATTTTACTGCATTGTTATATATCTAACATCAATCTATATATAGATATATTAATACATTTTGGTATAGAAATAATGATATAATTGCATGTTAAAAAATTTGTAAAAATATAATTACTAGTGGAGTTATGAAAAATTATTAGGAGACCCAACTAACAATGTTAAAATGCAACAAGTAGAATTTCAAAAATAAAATTAGAAGTTAATAATTAGGCAAAAACTTGTGTGCGCGCGCGCGTACGCTGCGCGCACAAGTTTTTGCGTTAATTAATTTATGATTTTTATTTTATTATTTTAATATGTTATTTTATTATTTTGTATATTGTTTATTAATTTATAATTAAGGTTTATTAATTCATAATTATAGTTTATTAATTCAAAATTAGAGTTTATTAATTTACAATTATGGTTTATTATTTCCAATTAGGGTTTATTAATTCAAAATTAGGGTTTATTATTCAAAATTAGGGTTTATTAATTCTAAATAGGGTTTATTAATTCATAATTAGAGTTTATTAATTCATAAGGGTTTATTAATTTACAATTATGGTTTATTATTTCCAATTAGGGTTTATTAATTCAAAATTAGGGTTTATTATTCAAAATTAGGGTTTATTAATTCTAAATAGGGTTTATTAATTTAAAATTAGGGATTATTAATTCAAAATTATGGTTTATTGATTCAAAATTAGGGTTTATTATTCAAAATTAGGGTTTATTAATTCACGATTAGAATTTATTAATTCAAAATTAAGATATATTAATTCAAAATTATTATTTATTAATTTACAACTAAAATTTATTATACTAATTAATTTTAATTAAAATTAATTTAATTAATTAAATTTAATTAGAATTAATTAATTCATTAAAATTAACTAATTAAGATTAATTATTAATTAGTAGAGATGGTCTCACCTTTGTGTGCGCGCATACAGAGACCACCTCTAATAATTATTTTAGTTCACCATAATTTTTAATTATGCTACAATAATAAGGGTCAATTGATGAAGTCGAAGTCTTCACGGACATGACGAGACATTTTATTAAATTGATTATTTTTCATTATCTTCTTATTGCTTTTTAACTACGGTGACATTTTTCTTTTAACTATGCAACTGGACCCATAGTTACTTATTATTGTAACAACTTATATTTATAAATCTAAATGGATTTATGTAACGACGAGTCTCATTATATAGATGTTGAGACGAGAACGTGTGATAAAATTATATTTTTAGTTGGCGTTGAGATGAGCTTATGTTTACACATTCTAGATACATCAAAGTGGCTCGAAATATTATTATATCTAAATATATTATCTCTTTAAGTAATTAACAAGTATTACCATTTGGACTGAAACCAGACTAAATCAAAATTTCTATCACAATTAACCGAACTATATATATAATATCAAAATTGAACTTTTTCGGTTCGATTCGGTTCGGTTATTTTGGGTTCGGTTTTTGGTATTAAAAAATCAAATTTTTTATAAATAGTAATTCCAAAATTAAAATATAATCCTATGCTTGAAAGGATACTTTTAAAGGATGAAGACGAACATGGAGAAAGAGAGAATGAGCTCCCATTTAGCCAGAGAATTAGCATTGAAATCAAGAAAGGAAATCTCAAAGTCGTTTGTAAAATCAACTTCAAAATCCATGTTGTATGATATGTGTTTTAGCAAATAGCTCTTATTTTGTACCAATAAACCGTATTTTGAGCACGATTGGATGATTTCGGGGGTTAGTCAAAGGAATAGGATCCCGAAGCTTAGACTAAACCAATACTCCCAGTCCCGACTCCTTGACTTTCTCTCTAGACTATAATTTTATTTATTAATATATATTATTAAAAGCAAAATTATTTTTTATTAACAAGTTATAGAATATAGATATAATATATAAAATATATACTCCCTCCGTCCACCAAAAACGTGCATCGCTTTTTTGTAGTACGGGTTTTAAGAAAACTGTAATGAGTGTAAAGTAAATATGTATAAAAATGTGTGTCATTGGGATAATAAATGAATATATTAATAAATTGTGAGTGTAAAAAGGTGGGCCATGAGTGTTTTTTGTAAATAAGTGGATAAGTTGATGGTAAAAATGTAAAGTTGGTGTTTCTAAAAAAGGAAAGTGCACATTTTTGGTGGACGGATCGAAAAGGAATTAAATGCACGTTTTTGGTGGACGGAGGGAGTATTATCTTATAATTTGATTCAGTTTTAAGATATTTGGTATTTACCTCTAAAGTTGAAACTGAATTGAAATATCAATTTAAAAAAAAAAATTGAAACAAAAGTGAACATAAAAATAACATAGTCGAATTTATATTTAGTTCGGCTCAGACCGATTTTCGATTATTACCGAAAAATTGCTTACCCCTAGATCTGACCATCGTTGCCTACTTCACCAAGCTACATTTCACTAAATCAAAACTTGACATTGCACATTTAAATTTCAGGGGAAAATGACACTGTTTTCATAAGTAGAAGGGACGTCGTTCTATTTATTAGCGGATTTGGCCCATTCAGATTTGCAAACAACCATGTTAGTATTAGTTTGGGTCTGGATCCGACTCGATGACAAAGTATAATAAAAACGAAAACTTAGCACTTACTGGGTAATTTTTAAGTTGGTATACAAAATAAGAATTTGGTCAAATTTCAATAGTTTATAGGCTTTTATTCATACCCATGTAGTGAATTTTATAAAATATATCGAGGGTTGAGTTATTCTAGTTGTCTTTGTGTATAGAGTCGATAAAATGAGTCCGACCCTATCGGTCCGTCCAGGGTACTCGAGATTTGGACTGATTTGAGCTTTAAAGTTAAGTTTATAAACGAACCCTAGAAGTCTCATTGGACGAAATGTGTTTTACTGTAATAGATCTCGTTCTCGTTCTCGTTCTCGTCGACATATATATAATCATAAATTAATTCTATTTCTTATACATTTTTTTAAATTCATATTTCAATTTTATCTATGAAGAAAACATAGTACTTTTCTTCTATTTGATTTTTGAGAATGGCCCCTAGTGAGTAGTGACTAAATTTATGTCAAGTCTGGCCCGGGTCGCCCGGATAGAAGAAACCCGACCCTGCCAGTAACTTTCATTGCCT